>JAWPHD010019273.1:0-36411 GCA_037043455.1 Cyrtodaria siliqua
TATCTCTATTTTTTCTATTTACCCGTAAACGAATTACGTCCCTTGGACATAAAATGTCAACGAGTATCATTTTGCGTGCCATAGAGTGCCAGTGGCATTTCTGACGTGGTCATCTCTGTTGAAAGTACGTATACAAATGAAAAACTTACGGTGAAACTCATTGTTGCCGTGTCATGGCTTGTACATGCAACTTCTGGGCTCACTTGGTAAGAGATTAACGTTGTGTCTTGATACAGGTTTGCTGCAATAATCATAACAAGTATCATAGTAACAACCATTACAACACGCCAGAGAATAATGTACATATTCTATACGTAATACCTTTATAAATAATAACCATTTGGACACTCAGATCGCAGAAAGAGCAACGTTATCTCTATTTTTTCTATTTACCCGTAAACGAATTACGTCCCTTGGACATAAAATGTCAACGAGTATCATTTTGCGTGCCATAGAGTGCCAGTGGCATTTCTGACGTGGTCATCTCTGTTGAAAGTACGTATACAAATGAAAAACTTACGGTGAAACTCATTGTTGCCGTGTCATGGCTTGTACATGCAACTTCTGGGCTCACTTGGTAAGAGATTAACGTTGTGTCTTGATACAGGTTTGCTGCAATAATCATAACAAGTATCATAGTAACAACCATTACAACACGCCAGATAATAATGTACATATTCTATACGTAATACCTTTATAAATAATAACCATTTGGACACTCAGATCGCAGAAAGAGCAACGTTATCTCTATTTTTTTCTATTTACCCGTAAACGAATTACGTCCCTTGGACATAAAATGTCAACGAGTATCATTTTGCGTGCCATAGAGTGCCAGTGGCATTTCTGACGTGGTCATCTCTGTTGAAAGTACGTATACAAATGAAAAACTTACGGTGAAACTCATTGTTGCCGTGTCATGGCTTGTACATGCAACTTCTGGGCTCATTTGGTAAGAGATTAACGTTGTGTCTTGATACAGGTTTTCTGCAATAATCATAACAAGTATCATAGTAACAACCATTACAACACGCCAGATAATAATGTACATATTCTATACGTAATACCTTTATAAATAATAACCATTTGGACACTCATATCGCAGAAAGAGCAACGTTATCTCTATTTTTTCTATTTACCCGTAAACGAATTACGTCCCTTGGACATACAATGTCAACGAGTATCATTTTGCGTGCCATAGAGTGCCAGTGGCATTTCTGACGTGGTCATCTCTGTTGAAAGTACGTATACAAATGAAAAACTTACGGTGAAACTCATTGTTGCCGTGTCATGGCTTGTACATGCAACTTCTGGGCTCACTTGGTAAGAGATTAACGTTGTGTCTTGATACAGGTTTGCTGCAATAATCATAACAAGTATCATAGTAACAACCATTACAACACGCCAGATAATAATGTACATATTCTAACGTAATACCTTTATAAATAATAACCATTTGGACACACAGATTGCAGAAAAAGCCACGTTATCTTTATTTCTTTTATTTCCCCGTACACGGATTACGTCCCTTGGACATCAAATGTCAACAAGTATCATTCTGCGTGCCATAGAGTGCCAGTGGCATTTCTGACCTGTGCATCTCTGTTTAAAGTACGTGTACATATGGAAAAACTTACGATGGAACTCATTGTTGGCATGTCATGGCTTGTATATGCAACTTCTGGGCTCACTTGATAAGATTAACGTTGTGTCTTGATACATGTTAGCTGCAATAATCATAACACTAATCATAGTAACAACCATTACAACACGACAGATAATATTGTACATATTCTATACGTAATACCGTTATAAATAATAACCATTTTGACATTCAGATCACAGAAAAAGCAAAGTTATCTCTATTTCTTCTATTTCCCCGTACACGGATTACGTCCCTTGGACATAAAATGTCAACAAGTATCATTCTGTGTGCCATAGAGTGCCAGTGGCATTTCTCACGTGTGCATCGCTGTTGAAAGTACGTATACATATGAAACATTTACGGTGGAACTCATTGTTGGCGTGTCATGGCTTGTACATGCAACTTCTTGGCTCAATTGGTAAGAGATTAACGTTGTGTCTTGATACAGGTTTGCTGCAATAATCAAAACAATTATCATAGTAACAACCATTACAACACGCCAGATAATAATGCACATATTCTATACGTAATACCTTTATAAATGATAACCATTTGGACACTCAGATCGCAGAAAAAGCCACGTTATCTTTATTTCTTCTATTTCCCCGTACACGGATTACGTCCCTTGGACATAAAATGTCAACAAGTATCATTCTGCGTGCCATAGAGTGCCAGTGGCATTTCTGACCTGTGCATCTCTGTTTAAAGTACGTGTACATATGAAAAACTTACGATGGAACTCATTGTTGGCATGTCATGGCTTGTATATGCAACTTCTGGGCTCACTTGATAAGATTAACGTTGTGTCTTGATACATGTTAGCTGCAATAATCATAACACTAATCATAGTAACAACCATTACAACACGACAGATAATATTGTACATATTCTATACGTAATACCTTTATAAATAATAACCATTTGGACACTCAGATCGCAGAAAGAGCAACGTTATCTCTATTTTTTCTATTTACCCGTAAACGAATTACGTCCCTTGGACATAAAATGTCAACGAGTATCATTTTGCGTGCCATAGACTGCCAGCGGCATTTCTGACGTGGTCATCTCTGTTGAAAGTACGTATACAAATGAAATACTTACGGTGAAACTCATTGTTGCCGTGTCATGGCTTGTACATGCAACTTCTGGGCTCACTTGGTAAGAGATTAACGTTGTGTCTTGATACAGGTTTGCTGCAATAATCATAACAATTATCATAGTAACAACCATTACAACACACCAAATAATATTGTACATATTCTATACGTAACACCTTTATAAACAATAACCGTTTTGACACTCAAATCGCAGAAAAAGAAACGTTATCTCTATTTCTTCTATTTCCCCGTACACGGATTACGTCCTTTGGACATAAATTGTCAACAAGTATCATTCTGTGTGCCATAGAGTGCCACTCGCATTTCTCACGTGTGCATCTCTGTTGAAAGTACATATACATATGAAAAATTTACGGTGGAACTCATTGTTGGCGTGTCATGGCTTGTACATGCAACTTCTGGGCTCACTTGGTAAGACATTAACGTTGTGTCTTGATACAGGTTTGCTGCAATAATCATAACAATTTTCATAGTAACAACCATTACAACACGCCAGATAATAATGTACATATTCTATACCTTAATAAATAATAACCATTTGGACACTCAGATCGCAGAAAAAAGCAACGTTATCTTTATTTGTTTTATTTCCCCGTACACGGATTACGTCCCTTGGACATCAAATGTCTACAAGTATCATTCTGCGTGCCATAGAGTGCCAGTGGCATTTCTGACCTGTGCATCTCTGTTTAAAGTACGTGTACATATGAAAAACTTACGATGGAACTCATTGTTGGCATGTCATGGCTTGTATATGCAACTTCTGGGCTCACTTGATAAGAGATAACGTTGTGTCTTGATACATGTTAGCTGCAATAATCATAACAATAATCATAGTAACAACCATTACAATACGACAGATAATATTGTACATATTCTATACGAAATACCTTTATAAATAATAACCAATTTGACACTCAGATCACAGAAAAAGCAACGTTATCTCTATTTCTTCTATTTCCCCGTACACGGATAACGTCCCTTGGACATAAAATGTCAACAAGTATCATTCTGTGTGCCATAGAGTGCCAGTGGCATTTCTCACGTGTGCATCTCTGTTGAAAGTACGTATACATATGAAACATTTACGGTGGAACTCATTGTTGGCGTGTCATGGCTTGTACATGCAACTTCTGGCTCACTTGTAAGACATTAACGTTGTGTCTTGATACAGGTTTGCTGCAATAATCATAACAATTTTTATAGTAACAACCATTACAACACGCCAGATAATAATGTACATATTCTATACGTAATACCTTAATAAATAATAACCATTTGGACACTCAGATCGCAGAAAAAGCCACGTTATCTTTATTTGTTTTATTTCCCCGTACACGGATTACGTCCCTTGGACATCAAATGTCAACAAGTATCATTCTGCGTGCCATAGAGTGCCAGTGGCATTTCTGACCTGTGCATCTCTGTTTAAAGTACGTGTACATATGAAAAACTTACGATGGAACTCATTGTTGGCATGTCATGGCTTGTATATGCAACTTCTGGGCTCACTTGGTAAGTGATTAACGTTGTGTCTTGATACAGGTTTGCTGCAATAATCATAACAATTATCATAGTAACAACCATTACAACACGCCAGATAATAATGTACATATTCTATACGTAATACCTTTATAAATAATAACCATTTGGACACTCAGATCGCAGAAAAAGCCACGTTATCTTTATTTCTTCTATTTCTCCGTACACGGATTACGTCCCTTGGACATCAAATGTCAACAAGTATCATTCTGCGTGCCATAGAGTGCCAGTGGCATTTCTGACGTGTGCATCTCTGTAAAGTACGTGTACATATGAAAAACTTACGATGGAACTCATTGTTGGCATGTCATGGCTTGTATATGCAACTTCTGGGCTCACTTGATAAGAGATTAACGTTGTGTCTTGATACATGTTAGCTGCAATAATCATAACAATAATCATAGTAACAACCATTACAACACGACAGATAATATTGTACATATTCTGTACGTAATACCTTTATAAATAATAACCATTTTGACACTCAGATCACAGAAAAAGCAACGTTATCTCTATTTCTTCTATTTCCCCGTACACGGATTACGTCCCTTGGACATAAAATGTCAACAAGTATCATTCTGTGTGCCATAGAGTGCCAGTGGCATTTCTCACGTGTGCATCTCTGTTGAAAGTACGTATACATATGAAACATTTACGGTGGAACTCATTGTTGGCGTGTCATGGCTTGTACATGCAACTTCTTGGCTCACTTGGTAAGAGATTAACGTTGTGTTTTGATACAGGTTTGCTGCAATAATCATAACAATTATCATAGTAACAACCATTACAACACGCCAGATAATAATGTACATATTCTATACGTAATACCTTTATAAATAATAACCATTTGGACACTCAGATCGCAGAAGAAGCCACGTTATCTTTATTTCTTCTATTTCCCCGTACACGCATTACGTCCCTTGGACATCAAATGTCAACAAGTATCATTCTGCGTGCCATAGAGTGCCAGTGGCATTTCTGACCTGTGCATCTTTGTTTAAAGTACGTGTACATATGAAAAACTTACGATGGAACTCATTGTTGGCATGTCATGGCTTGTATATGCAACTTCTGGGCTCACTTGATAAGATTAACGTTGTGTCTTGATACATGTTAGCTGCAATAATCATAACACTAATCATAGTAACAACCATTACAACACGACAGATAATATTGTACATATTCTATACGTAATACCTTTATAAATAATAACCATTTGGACACTCAGATCGCAGAAAGAGCAACGTTATCTCTATTTTTCCTATTTACCCGTAAACGAATTACGTCCCTTGGACATAAAATGTCAACGAGTATCATTTTGCGTGCCATAGAGTGCCAGTGGCATTTCTGACGTGGTCATCTCTGTTGAAAGTACGTATACAAATGAAAAACTTACGGTGAAACTCATTGTTGCCGTGTCATGGCTTGTACATGCAACTTCTGGGCTCACTTGGTAAGAGATTAACGTTGTGTCTTGATACAGGTTTGCTGCAATAATCATAACAATTATCATAGTAACAACCATTACAACACGCCAGATAATAATGTACATATTCTATACGTAATACCTTTATAAATAATAACCATTTGGACACTCAGATCGCAGAAAAAGCCACGTTATCTTTATTTCTTCTATTTCCCCGTACACGGATTACGTCCCTTGGACATCAAATGTCAACAAGTATCATTCTGCGTGCCATAGAGTGCCAGTGGCATTTCTGACGTGTGCATCTCTGTTTAAAGTACGTGTACATATGAAAAACTTACGATGGAACTCATTGTTGGCATGTCATGGCTTGTATATGCAACTTCTGGGCTCACTTGATAAGAGATTAACGTTGTGTCTTGATACATGTTAGCTGCAATAATCATAACAATAATCATAGTAACAACCATTACAACACGACAGATAATATTGTACATATTCTATACGTAATACCTTTATAAATAATAACCATTTTGACACTCAGATCACAGAAAAAGCAACGTTATCTCTATTTCTTCTATTTCCCCGTACACGGATTACGTCCCTTGGACATAAAATGTCAACAAGTATCATTCTGTGTGCCATAGAGTGCCAGTGGCATTTCTCACGTGTGCATCTCTGTTGAAAGTAAGTATACATATGAAACATTTACGGTGGAACTCATTGTTGGCGTGTCATGGCTTGTACATGCAACTTCTTGGCTCACTGGGTAAGACATTAACGTTGTTTCTTGATACAGGTTTGCTGCAATAATCATAACAATTATAATAGTAACAACCATTACAACACGCCAGATAATAATGTACATATTCTATACGTAATACCTTTATAAATAATAACCATTTGGACACTCAGATCGCAGAGGAAGCCACGTTATCTTTATTTCTTCTATTTCCCCGTACACGGATTACGTCCCTTGGACATCAAATGTCAACAAGTATCATTCTGCGTGCCATAGATTGCCAGTGGCATTTCTGACCTGTGCATCTTTGTTTAAAGTACGTGTACATATGAAAAACTTACGATGGAACTCATTGTTGGCATGTCATGGCTTGTATATGCAACTTCTGGGCTCACTTGATAAGATTAACGTTGTGTCTTGATACATGTTAGCTGCAATAATCATACCACTAATCATAGTAACAACCATTACAACACGACAGATAATATTGTACATATTCTATACGTAATACCTTTATAAATAATAACCATTTGGACACTCAGATCGCAGAAAGAGCAACGTTATCTCTATTTTTTCTATTTACCCGTAAACGAATTACGTCCCTTGGACATAAAATGTCAACGAGTATCATTTTGCGTGCCATAGACTGCCAGCGGCATTTCTGACATGGTCATCTCTGTTGAAAGTAAGTATACAAATGAAAAACTTACGGTGAAACTCATTGTTGCCGTGTCATGGCTTGTACATGCAACTTCTGGGCTCACTTGGTAAGAGATTAACGTTGTGTCTTGATACAGGTTTGCTGCAATAATCATAACAATTATCATAGTAACAACCATTACAACACACCAGATAATATTGTACATATTCTATACGTAACACCTTTATAAACAATAACCGTTTTGATACTCAAATCGCAGAAAAAGAAACGTTATCTCTATTTCTTCTATTTCCCCGTACACGGATTACGTCCTTTGGACATAAAATGTCAACAAGTATCATTCTGTGTGCCATAAGTGCCACTGGCATTTCTCACGTGTGCATCTCTGTTAAAAGTACGTATACATATAAAAAATGTACGGTGGAACTCATTGTTGGCGTGTCATGGCTTGTACATGCAACTTCTGGGCTCACTTGGTAAGACATTAACGTTGTGTCTTGATACAGGTTTGCTGCAATAATCATAACAATTATCATAGTAACAACCATTACAACACGCCAGATAATAATGTACATATTCTATACGTAATACCTTTATAAATAATAACCATTTGGACACTCAGATCGCAGTAAAAGCCATGTTATATTTATTTCTTCTATTTCCCCGTACACGGATTACGTCCCTTGGACATCAAATGTCAACAAGTATCATTCTGCGTGCCATAGAGTGCCAGTGACATTTCTGACGTGTGCATCTCTGTTTAAAGTACGTGTACATATGAAAAACTTACGATGGAACTCATTGTTGGCATGTCATGGCTTGTATATGCAACTTCTGGGCTCACTTGATAAGAGATTAACGTTGTGTCTTGATACATGTTAGCTGCAATAATCATAACAATAATCATAGTAACAACCATTACAACACGACAGATAATATTGTACATATTCTATACGTAATACCTTTATAAATAATAACCATTTGGACACTCAGATCGCAGAAAGAGCAACGTTATCTCTATTTTTTCTATTTACCCGTAAACGAATTACGTCCCTTGGACATAAAATATCAACGAGTATCATTTTGCGTGCCATAGACTGCCAGTGGCATTTCTGACGTGGTCATCTCTGTTGAAAGAACGTATACAAATGAAAAACTTACGGTGAAACTCATTGTTGCCGTGTCATGGCTTGTACATGCAACTTCTGGGCTCACTTGGTAAGAGATTAACGTTGTGTCTTGATACAGGTTTGCTGCAATAATAATAACAAGTATCATAGTAACAACCATTACAACACGCCAGATAATAATGTACATATTCTATACGTAATACCTTTATAAATAATAACCATTTGGACACTCAGATCGCAGAAAGAGCAACGTTATCTCTATTTTTTCTATTTACCCGTAAACGAATTACGTCCCTTGGACATAAAATGTCAACGAGTATCATTTTGCGTGCCATAGACTGCCAGTGGCATTTCTGACGTGGTCATCTCTGTTGAAAGTACGTATACAAATGAAAAACTTACGGTGAAACTCATTGTTGCCGTGTCATGGCTTGTACATGCAACTTCTGGGCTCACTTGGTAAGAGATTAACGTTGTGTCTTGATACAGGTTTGCTGCAATAATCATAACAAGTATCATAGTAACAACCATTACAACACGCCAGATAATAATGTACATATTCTATACGTAATACCTTTATAAATAATAACCATTTGGACACTCAGATCGCAGAAAGAGCAACGTTATCTCTATTTTTTCTATTTACCCGTAAACGAATTACGTCCCTTGGACATAAAATGTCAACGAGTATCATTTTGCGTGCCATAGACTGCCAGTGGCATTTCTGACGTGGTCATCTCTGTTGAAAGTACGTATACAAATGAAAAACTTACGGTGAAACTCATTGTTGCCGTGTCATGGCTTGTACATGCAACTTCTGGGCTCACTTGGTAAGAGATTAACGTTGTGTCTTGATACAGGTTTGCTGAAATAATCATAACAATTATCATAGTAACAACCATTACAACACACCAGATAATATTTTACATATTCTATACGTAACACCTTTATAAACAATAACCGTTTTGACACTCAAATCGCAGAAAAAGAAACGTTATCTCTATTTCTTCTATTTCCCCGTACACGGATTACGTCCCTTGGACATAAAATGTCAACAAGTATCATTCTGTGTGCCATAGAGTGCCAGTGGCATTTCTCACGTGTGCATCTCTGTTGAAAGTACGTATACATATGAAACATTTACGGTGGAACTCATTGTCGGCGTGTCATGGCTTGTACATGCAACTTCTTGGCTCACTTGGTAAGAGATTAACGTTGTGTCTTGATACAGGTTTGCTGCAATAATCATAACAATTATCATAGTAACAACCATTACAACACGCCAGATAGTAATGTACATATTCTAAACGTAATACCTTTATAAATAATAACCATTTGGACACTCAGATCGCAGAAAAAGCCACGTTATATTTATTTCTTCTATTTCCCCGTACACGGATTACGTCCCTTGGACATCAAATGTCAACAAGTATCATTCTGCGTGCCATAGAGTGCCAGTGGCATTTCTGACCTGTGCATCTCTGTTTAAAGTACGTGTACATATGAAAAACTTACGATGGAACTCATTGTTGGCATGTCATGGCTTGTATATGCAACTTCTGGGCTCACTTGATAAGATTAACGTTGTGTCTTGATACATGTTAGCTGCAATAATCATAACACTAATCATAGTAACAACCATTACAACACGACAGATAATATTGTACATATTCTATACGTAATACCTTTATAAATAATAACCATTTTGACACTCAGATCACAGAAAAAGCAACGTTAACTCTATTTCTTCTATTTCCCCGTACACGGATTACGTCCCTTGGATATAAAATGTCAACAAGTATCATTCTGTGTGCCATAGGGTGCCAGTGGCATTTCTAACGTGTGCATCTCTGTTGAAAGTACGTATACATATGAAACATTTACGGTGGAACTCATTGTTGCCGTATCATGGCTTGTACATGCAACATCTTGGCTCACTTGGTAAGAGATTAACGCTGTGTCTTGATACAGGTTTGCTGCAATAATCATAACAATTATCATAGTAACAACCATTACAACACGCCAGATAATAATGTACATATTCTATACGTAATACCTTTATAAATAATAACCATTTGGACACTCAGATCGCAGAAAAAGCCACGTTATCTTTATTTCTTCTATTTCTTACACGAATTACGTCCCTTGGACATCAAATGTCAACAAGTATCATTCTGCGTGCCATAGAGTGCCAGTTGCATTTCTGACCTGTGCATCTCTGTTTAAAGTACGTGTACATATGAAAAACTTACGATGGAACTCATTGTTGGCATGTCATGGCTTGTATATGCAACTTCTGGGCTCACTTGATAAGATTAACGTTGTGTCTTGATACATGTTAGCTGCAATAATCATAACACTAATCATAGTAACAACCATTACAACACGACAGATAATATTGTACATATTCTATACGTAATACCTTTATAAATAATAACCATTTGGACACTCAGATCGCAGAAAGAGCAACGTTATCTCTATTTTTTCTATTTACCCGTAAACGAATTACGTCCCTTTGACATAAAATGTCAACAAGTATCATTTTGCGTGCCATAGACAGCCAGTGGCATTTCTGACGTGGTCATCTCTGTTGAAAGTACGTATACAAATGAAAAACTTACGGTGAAACTCATTGTTGCCGTGTCATGGCTTGTACATGCAACTTCTGGGCTCACTTGGTAAGAGATTAACGTTGTGTCTTGATACAGGTTTGCTGCAATAATCATAACAATTATCATAGTAACAACCATTACAACACACCAAATAATATTGTACATATACTATACGTAACACCTTTATAAACAATAACCGTTTTGACACTCAAATCGCAGAAAAAGAAACGTTATCTCTATTTCTTCTATTTCCCCGTACACGGATTACGTCCTTTGGACATAAAATGTCAACAAGTATCATTCTGTGTGCCATAGAGTGCCACTGGCATTTCTCACGTGTGCATCTCTGTTGAAAGTACGTATACATATGAAACATTTACGGTGGTCCTCATTGTTGGCGTGTCATGGCTTGTACATGCAACCTCTGGGCTCACTTGGTAAGACATTAACGTTGTGTCTTGATACAGGTTTGCTGCAATAATCATAACAATTATCATAGTAACAACCATTACAACACGCCAGATAATAATGTACATATTCTATACGTAATACCTTTATAAATAATAACCATTTGGACACTCAGATCGCAGAAAAAGCCACGTTATCTTTATTTCTTCTATTTCCCCGTATACGGATTACGTCCCTTGGACATCAAATGTCAACAAGTATCATTCTGCGTGCCATAGAGTGCCAGTGGCATTTCTGACCTGTGCATCTCTGTTTAAAGTACGTGTACATATGAAAAACTTACGATGGAACTCATTGTTGGCATGTCATGGCTTGTATATGCAACTTCTGGGCTCACTTGATAAGAGATAACGTTGTGTCTTGATACATGTTAGCTGCAATAATCATAACAATAATCATAGTAACAACTATTACAACACGACAGATAATATTGTACATATTCTATACGTAATACCTTTATAAATAATAACCATTTTGACACTCAGATCACAGAAAAAGCAACGTTATCTCTATTTCTTCTATTTCCCCGTACACGGATTACGTCCCTTGGACATAAAATGTCAACAAGTATCATTCTGTGTGCCATAGAGTGCCAGTGGCATTTCTCACGTGTGCATCTCTGTTGAAAGTACGTATACATATGAAACATTTACGGTGGAACTCATTGTTGGCGTGTCATGGCTTGTACATGCAACTTCTTGGCTCACTTGGTAAGAGATTAACGCTTAGTCTTGATACAGGTTTGCTGCAATAATCATAACAATTATCATAGTAACAACCATTACAACACGCCAGATAATAATGTACATATTCTATACGTAATACCTTTATAAATAATAACCATTTGGACACTCAGATCGCAGAAAAAGCCACGTTATCTTTATTTCTTCTATTTCCCCGTACACGGATTACGTCCCTTGGACATCAAATGTCAACAAGTATCATTCTGCGTGCCATAGAGTGCCAGTGGCATTTCTGACCTGTGCATCTCTGTTTAAAGTACGTGTACATATGAAAAACTTACGATGGAACTCATTGTTGGCATGTCATGGCTTGTATATGCAAATTCTGGGCTCACTTGATAAGATTAACGTTGTGTCTTGATACATGTTAGCTGCAATAATCATAACAATAAACATAGTAACAACCATTACAACACGACAGATAATATTGTACATATTCTATACGTAATACCTTTATAAATAATAACCATTTTGACACTCAGATCACAGAAAAAGCAACGTTATCTCTATTTCTTCTATTTCCCCGTACACGGATTACGTCCCTTGGACATAAAATGTCAACAAGTATCATTCTGTGTGCCATAGAGTGCCAGTGGCATTTCTCACGTGTGCATCTCTGTTGAAAGTACTTATACATATGAAACATTTACGGTGGAACTCATTGTTGGCGTGACATGGCTTGTACATGCAACTTCTTGGCTCACTTGGTAAGAGATTAACGTTGTGTCTTGATACAGGTTTGCTGCAATAATCATAACAATTATCATAGTAACAACCATTACAACATGCCAGATAATAAGGTACATATTCTATACGTAATACCTTTATAAATAATAACCATTTGGACACTCAGATCGCAGAAAAAGCCACGTTATCTTTATTTCTTCTATTTCCCCGTACACGGATTACGTCCCTTGGACATCAAATGTTAACAAGTATCATTCTGCGTGCCATAGAGTGCCAGTGGCATTTCTGACCTGTGCATCTCTGTTTAAAGTACGTGTACATATGAAAAACTTACGATGGAACTCATTGTTGGCATGTCATGGCTTGTATATGCAACTTCTGGGCTCACTTGATAAGATTAACGTTGTGTCTTGATACATGTTAGCTGCAATAATCATAACACTAATCATAGTAACAACCATTACAACACGACAGATAATATTGTACATATTCTATACGTAATACCTTTATAAATAATAACCATTTGGACACTCAGATCGCAGAAAGAGCAACGTTATCTCTATTTTTTATATTTACCCGTAAACGAATTACGTCCCTTGGACATAAAATGTCAACGAGTATCATTTTGCGTGCCATAGACTGCCAGTGGCATTTCTGACGTGGTCATCTCTGTTGAAAGTACGTATACAAATGAAAAACTTACGGTGAAACTCATTGTTGCCGTGTCATGGCTTGTACATGCAACTTCTGGGTTCACTTGGTAAGAGATTAACGTTGTGTCTTGATACAGGTTTGCTGCAATAATCATAACAATTATCATAGTAACAACCATTACAACACACCAGATAATATTGTACATATTCTATACGTAACACCTTTATAATCAATAATCGTTTTGACACTCAAATCGCAGAAAAAGAAACGTTATCTCTATTTCTTCTATTTCCCCGTACACGGATTACGTCCTTTGGACATAAAATGTCAACAAGTATCATTATGTGTGCCATAGAGTGCCACTGGCATTTCTCACGTGTGCATCTCTGTTGAAAGTACGTATACATATGAAAAATTTACGGTGGAACTCATTGTTGGCGTGTCATGGCTTGTACATGCAACTTCTTGGCTCACTTGGTAAGAGATTAACGTTGTGTCTTGATACAGGTTTGCTGCAATAATCATAACAATTATCATAGTAACAACCATTACAACACGCCAGATAATAAGGTACATATTCTATACGTAATACCTTTATGAATAATAACCATTTGGACACTCAGATCGCAGAAAAAGCCGCGTTATTTTTATTTCTTCTATTTCCCCGTACACGGATTACGTCCCTTGGACATCAAATGTCAACAAGTATCATTCTGCGTGCCATAGAGTGCCAGTGGCATTTCTGACCTGTGCATCTCTGTTTAAAGTACGTGTACATATGAAAAACTTACGATGGAACTCATTGTTGGCATGTCATGGCTTGTATATGCAACTTCTGGGCTCACTTGATAAGATTAACGTTGTGTCTTGATACATGTTAGCTGCAATAATCATAACACTAATCATAGTAACAACCATTACAACTCGACAGATAATATTGTACATATTCTATACGTAATACCTTTATAAATAAAAACCATTTGGACACTCAGATCGCAGAAAGAGCAACGTTATCTCTATTTTTTCTATTTACCCGTAAACGAATTACGTCCCTTGGACATAAAATGTCAACGAGTATCATTTTGCGTGCCATAGACTGCCAGTGGCATTTCTGACGTGGTCATCTCTGTTGAAAGTACGTATACAAATGAAAAACTTACGGTGAAACTCATTGTTGCCGTGTCATGGCTTGTACATGCAACTTCTTGGCTCACTTGGTAAGAGATTAACGTTGTGTCTTGATACAGGTTTGCTGCAATAATCATAACAATTATCATAGTAACAACCATTACAACACACCAGATAATATTGTACATATTCTATACGTAACACCTTTATAAACAATAACCGTTTTGACACTCAAATCGCAGAAAAAGAAACGTTATCTCTATTTCTTCTATTTCCCCGTACACGGATTACGTCCCTTGGACTTCAAATGTCAACAAGTATCATTCTGCGTGCCATAGAGTGCCAGTGGCATTTCTGACCTGTGCATCTCTATTTAAAGTACGTGTACATATGAAAAACTTACGATGGAACTCATTGTTGGCATGTCATGGCTTGTATATGCAACTTCTGGGCTCACTTGATAAGATATTAACGTTGTGTCTTGATACATGTTAGCTGCAATAATCATAACAATAATCATAGTAACAACCATAACAACACGACAGATAATATTGTACATATTCTATACGTAATACCTTTATAAATAATAACCATTTTGACACTCAGATCACAGAAAAAGCAACGTTATCTCTATTTCTTCTATTTCCCCGTACACGGATTACGTCATATGGACATAAAATGTCAACAAGTATCATTTTGTATACCATAGAGTGCCAGTGGCATTTCTCACGTGTGCATCTCTGTTTAAAGTACGTATACATATGAAACATTTATGGTGGAACTCATTGTTGGCGTGTCATGGCTTGTACATGCAACTTCTTGGCTCACTTGGTAAGAGATTAACGTTGTGTCTTGATACAGGTTTGCTGCAATAATCATAACAATTATCATAGTAACAACCATTACAACACGCCAGATAATAATGTACATATTCTATACGTAATACCTTTATAAATAATAACCATTTTGACACTCAGATCACAGAAAAAGCAACGTTATCTCTATATCTTCTATTTCCCCGTACACGGATTACGTCCCTTGGACATAAAATGTCAACAAGTATCATTCTGTGTGCCATAGAGTGCCAGTGGCATTTCTCACGTGTGCATCTCTGTTGAAAGTACGTATAAATATGAAACATTTACGGTGGAACTCATTGTTGGCGTGTCATGGCTTGTACATGCAACTTCTTGGCTCACTTGGTAAGAGATTAACGTTGTGTCTTGATACAGGTTTGCTGCAATAATCATAACAATTATCATAGTAACAACCATTACAACACGCCAGATAATAATGTACATATTCTATACGTAATACCTTTATAAATAATAACCATTTGGACACTCAGATCGCAGAAAAAGCCACGTTATCTTTATTTCTTCTATTTCCCCGTACACGGATTACGTCCCTTGGACATCAAATGTCAACAAGTATCATTCTGCGTGCCATAGAGTGCCACTGGCATTTCTCACGTGTGCATCTCTGTTGAAAGTACGTATACATATGAAACATTTACGGTGGAACTCATTGTTGGCGTGTCATGGCTTGTACATGCAACTTCTTGGCTCAATTGGTAAGAGATTAACGTTGTGTCTTGATACAGGTTTGCTGCAATAATCATAACAATTATCATAGTAACAACCATTACAACACGCCAGATAATAATGCACATATTCTATACGTAATACCTTTATAAATAATAACCATTTGGACACTCAGATCGCAGAAAAAGCCACGTTATCTTTATTTCTTCTATTTTCCCGTACACGGATTACGTCCCTTGGACATCAAATGTCAACAAGTTTCATTCTGCGTGCCATAGAGTGCCAGTGGCATTTCTGACCTGTGCATCTCTGTTTAAAGTACCTGTACATATGAAAAACTTACGATGGAACTCATTGTTGGCATGTCATGGCTTGTATATGCAACTTCTGGGCTCACTTGATAAGATTAACGTTGTGTCTTGATACATGTTAGCTGCAACAATCATAACACTATTCATAGTAACAACCATTACAACACGACAGATAATATTGTACATATTCTATACGTAATACCTTTATAAATAATAACCATTTTGACACTCAGATCACAGAAAAAGCAACGTCATCTCTATTTCTTCTATTTCCCCGTACACGGATTACGTCCTTTGGACATAAAATGTCAACAAGTATCATTCTGTGTGCCATAGAGTGCCACTGGCATTTCCCACGTGTACATCTCTGTTGAAAGTACGTATACATATGAAAAATTTACGGTGGAACTCATTGTTGGCGTGTCATGGCTTGTACATGCAACTTCTGGGCTCACTTGGTAAAACATTAACGTTGTGTCTTGATACAGGTTTGCTGCAATAATCATAACAATTATCATAGTAACAACCATTACAACACGCCAGATAATAATGTACATATTCTATACATAATACCTTTATAAATAATAACCATTTGGACACTCAGATCGCAGAAAAAGCCACGTTATCTTTATTTCTTCTATTTCCCCGTACACGGATTACGTCCCTTGGACATCAAATGTCAACAAGTATCATTCTGCGTGCCATAGAGTGCCAGTGGCATTTCTGAACTGTGCATCTCTGTTTAAAGTACGTGTACATTTGAAAAACTTACGATGGAACTCATTGTTGGCATGTCATGGCTTGTATATGCAACTTCTGGGCTCACTTGATAAGAGATTAACGTTGTGTCTTGATACATGTTAGCTGCAATAATCATAACAATAATCATAGTATCAACCATAACAACACGACAGATAATATTGTACATATTCTATACGTAATACCTTTATAAATAATAACCATTTTGACACTCAGATCACAGAAAAAGCAACGTTATCTCTATTTCTTCTATTTCCCCGTACACGGATTACGTCCCTTGGACATAAAATGTCAACAAGTATCATTCTGTGTGCCATAGAGTGCCAGTGGCATTTCTCACGTGTGCATCTCTGTTGAAAGTACGTATATATATGAAACATTTAAGGTGGAACTCATTGTTGGAGTGGCATGGCTTGTACATGCAACTTCTTGGCTCACTTGGTAAGAGATTAACGTTGTGTCTTGATACAGGTTTGCTGCAATAATCATAACAATTATCATAGTAACAACCATTACAACACGCCAGATAATAATGTACATATTCTATACGTAATACCTTTATAAATAATAACCATTTGGACACTCAGATCGCAGAAAAAGCCACGTTATCTTTATTTCTTCTATTTCCCCGTACACGGATTACGTCCCTTGGATATCAAATGTCAACAAGTATCATTCTGCGTGCCATAGAGTGCCAATGGCATTTCTGACCTGTGCATCTCTGTTTAAAGTACGTGTACATATGAAAAACTTACGATGGAACTCATTGTTGGCATGTCATGGCTTGTATATGCAACTTATGGGCTCACTTGATAAGATTAACGTTGTGTCTTGATACATGTTAGCTGCAAAAATCATAACACTAATCATAGTAACAACCATTACAACACGACAGATAATATTGTACATATTCTATACGTAATACCTTTATAAATAATAACCATTTGGACACTCAGATCGCAGAAAGAGCAACGTTATCTCTATTTTTTCTATTTACCCGTAAACGAATTACGTCCCTTGGACATAAAATGTCAACGAGTATCATTTTGCGTGCCATAGACTGCCAGTGGCATTTCTGACGTGGTCATCTCTGTTGAAAGTACGTATACAAATGAAAAACTTACGGTGAAACTCATTGTTGCCGTGTCATGGCTTGTACATGCAACTTCTGGGCTCACTTGGTAAGAGATTAACGTTGTGTCTTGATACAGGTTTGCTGCAATAATCATAACAATTATCATAGTAACAACCATTACAATACACCAGGTAATATTGTACATATTCTATACGTAACACCTTTATAAACAATAACCGTTTTGACACTCAAATCGCAGAAAAAGAATCGTTATCTCTATTTCTTCTATTTCCCCGTACACGGATTACGTCCTTTGGACATAAAATGTCAACAAGTATCATTCTGTGTGCCATAGAGTGCCACTGGCATTTCTCACGTGTGCATCTCTGTTGAAAGTACGTATACATATGAAAAATTTACGGTGGAACTCATTGTTGGCGTGTCATTGCTTGTACATGCAACTTCTGGGCTCACTTGGTAAGACATTAACGTTGTGTCTTGATACAGGTTTGCTGCAATAATCATAACAATTATCATAGTAACAACCATTACAACACGCCAGATAATAATGTACATATTCTATACGTAATACCTTTATAAATAATAACCATTTGGACACTCAGATCGCAGAAAAAGCCACGTTATCTTTATTTCTTCTATTTCCCTCTACACGGATTACGTCCCTTGGACATCAAATGTCAACAAGTATCATTCTGCGTGCCATAGAGTGCCAGTGCCATTTCTGACCTGTGCATCTCTGTTTAAAGTACGTGTACATATGAAAAACTTACGATGGAACTCATTGTTGGCATGTCATGGCTTGTATATGCAACTTCTGGGCTCAGTTGATAAGAGATTAATGTTGTGTCTTGATACATGTTAGCTGCAATAATCATAACAATAATCATAGTAACAACCATTACAACATGACAGATAATATTGTACATATTCTATACGTAATACCTTTATAAATAATAACCATTTTGACACTCAGATCACAGAAAAAGCAACGTTATCTCTATTTCTTCTATTTCCCCGTAGACGGAATACGTCCCTTGGACATAAAATGTCAACAAGTATCATTCTGTGTGCCATAGAGTGCCAGTGGCATTTCTCACGTGTGCATCTCTGTTTAAAGTACGTGTACATATGAAAAACTTACGATGGAACTCATTGTTGGCATGTCATGGCTTGTATATGCAACTTCTGGGCTCACTTGATAAGATTAACGTTGTGTCTTGATACATGTTAGCTGCAATAATCATAACACTAATCATAGTAACAACCATTACAACACGACAGATAATATTGTACATATTCTATACGTAATACCTTTATAAATAATAACCATTTGGACACTAAGATCGCAGAAAGAGCAACGTTATCTCTATTTTTTCTATTTACCCGTAAACGAATTACGTCCCTTGGACATAAAATGTCAACGAGTATCATTTTGCGTGCCATAGACTGCCAGTGGCATTTCTGACGTGGTCATCTCTGTTGAAAGTACGTATACAAATGAAAAACTTACGGTGAAACTCATTGTTGCCGTATCATGGCTTGTACATGCAACTTCTGGGCTCACTTGGTTAGAGATTAACGTTGTGTCTTGATACAGGTTTGCTGCAATAATCATAACAATTATCATAGTAACAACCATTACAACACACCAGATAATATTGTACATATTCTATACGTAACACCTTTATAAACAATAACCGTTTTGACACTCAAATCGCAGAAAAAGAAACGTTATCTCTATTTCTTCTATTTCCCCGTACACGGATTACGTCCTTTGGACATAAAATGTCAACAAGTATCATTCTGTGTGCCATAGAGTGCCACTGGCATTTCTCACGTGTGCATCTCTGTTGAAAGTACGTATACATATGAAAAACTTACGGTGGAACTCATTGTTGGCGTGTCATGGCTTGTACATGCAACTTCTGGGCTCACTTGGTAAGACATTAACGTTGTGTCTTGATACAGGTTTGCTGCAATAATCATAACAATTATCATAGTAACAACCATTACAACACGTCAGATAATAATGTACATATTCTATACGTAATACCTTTATAAATAATAACCATTTGGACACTCAGATCGCAGAAAAAGCCACGTTATCTTTATTTCTTCTATTTCCCCGTACACGGATTACGTCCCTTGGACATCAAATGTCAACAAGTATCATTCTGCGTGCCATAGAGTGCCAGTGGCATTTCTGACCTGTGCATCTCTGTTTAAAGTACGTGTACATATGAAAAAGTTACGATGGAACTCATTGTTGGCATGTCATGGCTTGTATATGCAACTTCTGGGCTCACTTGGTAAGACATTAACGTTGTGTCTTGATACAGGTTTGCTGCAATAATCATAACAATTATCATAGTAACAACCATTACAACACGCCAGATAATAATGTACATATTCTATACGTAATACCTTTATAAATAATAACCATTTGGACACTCAGATCGCAGAAAAAGCCACGTTATCTTTATTTCTTCTATTTCCCCGTACACGGATTACGTCCCTTGGACATCAAATGTCAACAAGTATCATTCTGCGTGCCATAGAGTGCCAGTGGCATTTCTGAACTGTGCATCTCTGTTTAAAGTACGTGTACATTTGAAAAACTTACGATGGAACTCATTGTTGGCATGTCATGGCTTGTATATGCAACTTCTGGGCTCACTTGATAAGAGATTAACGTTGTGTCTTGATACATGTTAGCTGCAATAATCATAACAATAATCATAGTATCAACCATAACAACACGACAGATAATATTGTACATATTCTATACGTAATACCTTTATAAATAATAACCATTTTGACACTCAGATCACAGAAAAAGCAACGTTATCTCTATTTCTTCTATTTCCCCGTACACGGATTACGTCCCTTGGACATAAAATGTCAACAAGTATCATTCTGTGTGCCATAGAGTGCCAGTGGCATTTCTCACGTGTGCATCTCTGTTGAAAGTACGTATACATATGAAACATTTAAGGTGGAACTCATTGTTGGAGTGGCATGGCTTGTACATGCAACTTCTTGGCTCACTTGGTAAGAGATTAACGTTGTGTCTTGATACAGGTTTGCTGCAATAATCATAACAATTATCATAGTAACAACCATTACAACACGCCAGATAATAATGTACATATTCTATACGTAATACCTTTATAAATAATAACCATTTGGACACTCAGATCGCAGAAAAAGCCACGTTATCTTTATTTCTTCTATTTCCCCGTACACGGATTACGTCCCTTGGATATCAAATGTCAACAAGTATCATTCTGCGTGCCATAGAGTGCCAATGGCATTTCTGACCTGTGCATCTCTGTTTAAAGTACGTGTACATATGAAAAACTTACGATGGAACTCATTGTTGGCATGTCATGGCTTGTATATGCAACTTCTGGGCTCACTTGATAAGATTAACGTTGTGTCTTGATACATGTTAGCTGCAAAAATCATAACACTAATCATAGTAACAACCATTACAACACGACAGATAATATTGTACATATTCTATACGTAATACCTTTATAAATAATAACCATTTGGACACTCAGATCGCAGAAAGAGCAACGTTATCTCTATTTTTTCTATTTACCCGTAAACGAATTACGTCCCTTGGACATAAAATGTCAACGAGTATCATTTTGCGTGCCATAGACTGCCAGTGGCATTTCTGACGTGGTCATCTCTGTTGAAAGTACGTATACAAATGAAAAACTTACGGTGAAACTCATTCTTGCCGTGTCATGGCTTGTACATGCAACTTCTGGGCTCACTTGGTAAGAGATTAACGTTGTGTCTTGATACAGGTTTGCTGCAATAATCATAACAATTATCATAGTAACAACCATTACAATACACCAGGTAATATTGTACATATTCTATACGTAACACCTTTATAAACAATAACCGTTTTGACACTCAAATCGCAGAAAAAGAATCGTTATCTCTATTTCTTCTATTTCCCCGTACACGGATTACGTCCTTTGGACATAAAATGTCAACAAGTATCATTCTGTGTGCCATAGAGTGCCACTGGCATTTCTCACGTGTGCATCTCTGTTGAAAGTACGTATACATATGAAAAATTTACGGTGGAACTCATTGTTGGCGTGTCATTGCTTGTACATGCAACTTCTGGGCTCACTTGGTAAGACATTAACGTTGTGTCTTGATACAGGTTTGCTGCAATAATCATAACAATTATCATAGTAACAACCATTACAACACGCCAGATAATAATGTACATATTCTATACGTAATACCTTTATAAATAATAACCATTTTGACACTCAGATCACAGAAAAAGCAACGTTATCTCTATTTCTTCTATTTCCCCGTACACGGATTACGTCCCTTGGACATAAAATGTCAACAAGTATCATTCTGTGTGCCATAGAGTGCCAGTGGCATTTCTCACGTGTGCATCTCTGTTGAAAGTACGTATACATATGAAACATTTAAGGTGGAACTCATTGTTGGAGTGGCATGGCTTGTACATGCAACTTCTTGGCTCACTTGGTAAGAGATTAACGTTGTGTCTTGATACAGGTTTGCTGCAATAATCATAACAATTATCATAGTAACAACCATTACAACACGCCAGATAATAATGTACATATTCTATACGTAATACCTTTATAAATAATAACCATTTGGACACTCAGATCGCAGAAAAAGCCACGTTATCTTTATTTCTTCTATTTCCCCGTACACGGATTACGTCCCTTGGATATCAAATGTCAACAAGTATCATTCTGCGTGCCATAGAGTGCCAATGGCATTTCTGACCTGTGCATCTCTGTTTAAAGTACGTGTACATATGAAAAACTTACGATGGAACTCATTGTTGGCATGTCATGGCTTGTATATGCAACTTCTGGGCTCACTTGATAAGATTAACGTTGTGTCTTGATACATGTTAGCTGCAAAAATCATAACACTAATCATAGTAACAACCATTACAACACGACAGATAATATTGTACATATTCTATACGTAATACCTTTATAAATAATAACCATTTGGACACTCAGATCGCAGAAAGAGCAACGTTATCTCTATTTTTTCTATTTACCCGTAAACGAATTACGTCCCTTGGACATAAAATGTCAACGAGTATCATTTTGCGTGCCATAGACTGCCAGTGGCATTTCTGACGTGGTCATCTCTGTTGAAAGTACGTATACAAATGAAAAACTTACGGTGAAACTCATTCTTGCCGTGTCATGGCTTGTACATGCAACTTCTGGGCTCACTTGGTAAGAGATTAACGTTGTGTCTTGATACAGGTTTGCTGCAATAATCATAACAATTATCATAGTAACAACCATTACAATACACCAGGTAATATTGTACATATTCTATACGTAACACCTTTATAAACAATAACCGTTTTGACACTCAAATCGCAGAAAAAGAATCGTTATCTCTATTTCTTCTATTTCCCCGTACACGGATTACGTCCTTTGGACATAAAATGTCAACAAGTATCATTCTGTGTGCCATAGAGTGCCACTGGCATTTCTCACGTGTGCATCTCTGTTGAAAGTACGTATACATATGAAAAATTTACGGTGGAACTCATTGTTGGCGTGTCATTGCTTGTACATGCAACTTCTGGGCTCACTTGGTAAGACATTAACGTTGTGTCTTGATACAGGTTTGCTGCAATAATCATAACAATTATCATAGTAACAACCATTACAACACGCCAGATAATAATGTACATATTCTATACGTAATACCTTTATAAATAATAACCATTTGGACACTCAGATCGCAGAAAAAGCCACGTTATCTTTATTTCTTCTATTTCCCTCTACACGGATTACGTCCCTTGGACATCAAATGTCAACAAGTATCATTCTGCGTGCCATAGAGTGCCAGTGCCATTTCTGACCTGTGCATCTCTGTTTAAAGTACGTGTACATATGAAAAACTTACGATGGAACTCATTGTTGGCATGTCATGGCTTGTATATGCAACTTCTGGGCTCAGTTGATAAGAGATTAATGTTGTGTCTTGATACATGTTAGCTGCAATAATCATAACAATAATCATAGTAACAACCATTACAACATGACAGATAATATTGTACATATTCTATACGTAATACCTTTATAAATAATAACCATTTTGACACTCAGATCACAGAAAAAGCAACGTTATCTCTATTTCTTCTATTTCCCCGTAGACGGAATACGTCCCTTGGACATAAAATGTCAACAAGTATCATTCTGTGTGCCATAGAGTGCCAGTGGCATTTCTCACGTGTGCATCTCTGTTTAAAGTACGTGTACATATGAAAAACTTACGATGGAACTCATTGTTGGCATGTCATGGCTTGTATATGCAACTTCTGGGCTCACTTGATAAGATTAACGTTGTGTCTTGATACATGTTAGCTGCAATAATCATAACACTAATCATAGTAACAACCATTACAACACGACAGATAATATTGTACATATTCTATACGTAATACCTTTATAAATAATAACCATTTGGACACTAAGATCGCAGAAAGAGCAACGTTATCTCTATTTTTTCTATTTACCCGTAAACGAATTACGTCCCTTGGACATAAAATGTCAACGAGTATCATTTTGCGTGCCATAGACTGCCAGTGGCATTTCTGACGTGGTCATCTCTGTTGAAAGTACGTATACAAATGAAAAACTTACGGTGAAACTCATTGTTGCCGTATCATGGCTTGTACATGCAACTTCTGGGCTCACTTGGTTAGAGATTAACGTTGTGTCTTGATACAGGTTTGCTGCAATAATCATAACAATTATCATAGTAACAACCATTACAACACACCAGATAATATTGTACATATTCTATACGTAACACCTTTATAAACAATAACCGTTTTGACACTCAAATCGCAGAAAAAGAAACGTTATCTCTATTTCTTCTATTTCCCCGTACACGGATTACGTCCTTTGGACATAAAATGTCAACAAGTATCATTCTGTGTGCCATAGAGTGCCACTGGCATTTCTCACGTGTGCATCTCTGTTGAAAGTACGTATACATATGAAAAACTTACGGTGGAACTCATTGTTGGCGTGTCATGGCTTGTACATGCAACTTCTGGGCTCACTTGGTAAGACATTAACGTTGTGTCTTGATACAGGTTTGCTGCAATAATCGTAACAATTATCATAGTAACAACCATTACAACACGCCAGATAATAATGTACATATTCTATACGTAATACCTTTATAAATAATAACCATTTGGACACTCAGATCGCAGAAAAAGCCACGTTATCTTTATTTCTTCTATTTCCCCGTACACGGATTACGTCCCTTGGACATCAAATGTCAACAAGTATCATTCTGCGTGCCATAGAGTGCCAGTGGCATTTCTGACCTGTGCATCTCTGTTTAAAGTACGTGTACATATGAAAAAGTTACGATGGAACTCATTGTTGCATGTCATGGCTTGTATATGCAACTTCTGGGCTCAATTGATAAGAGATTAACGTTGTGTCTTGATACATGTTAGCTGCAATAATCATAACAATAATCATAGTAACAACCATTACAACACGACAGATAATATTGTACATATTCTATACGTAATACCTTTATAAATAATAACCATTTTTGACACTCAGATCACAGAAAAAGCAACGTTATCTCTATTTCTTCTATTTCCCCGTACACGGATTACGTCCCTTGGACATAAAATGTCAACAAGTATCATTCTGTGTGCCATAGAGTGCCAGTGGCATTTCTCACGTGTGCATCTCTGTTGAAAGTACGTATACATATGACACATTTACGGTGGAACTCATTGTTGGCGTGTCATGGCTTGTACATGCAACTTCTGGGCTCACTTGGTAAGACATTCACGTTGTGTCTTGATACAGGTTTGCTGCAATAATCATAACAATTATCATAGTTACAACCATTACAACACGCCAGATAATATGGTACATATTCTATACGTAATACCTTTATAAATAATAACCATTTGGACACTCAGATCGCAGAAAAAGCCACGTTATCTTTATTTCTTCTATTTCCCCGTACACGGATTACGTCCCTTGGACATCAAATGTCAACAAGTATCATTCTGCGTGCCATAGAGTGCCAGTGGCATTTCTGACCTGTGCATCTCTGTTTAAAGTACGTGTACATATGAAAAACTTACGATGGAACTCATTGTTGGCATGTCATGGCTTGTATATGCAACTTCTGGGCTCACTTGATAAGATTAAGGTTGTGTCTTGATACATGTTAGCTGCAATAATCATAACACTTATCATAGTAACAACCATTACAACACGACAGATAATATTGTACATATTCTATACGTAATACCTTTATAAATAATAACCATTTGGACACTCAGATCGCAGAAAGAGCAACGTTATCTCTATTTTTTCTATTTACCCGTAAACGAATTACGTCCCTTGGACATAAAATGTCAACGAGTATCATTCTGTGTGCCATAGACTGCCAGTGGCATTTCTGACTTGGTCATCTCTGTTGAAAGTACGTATACAAATGAAAAACTTACGGTGAAACTCATTGTTGCCGTGTCATGGCTTGTACATGCAACTTCTGGGCTCACTTGGTAAGAGATTAACGTTGTGTCTTGATACAGGTTTGCTGCAATAATCATAACAATTATCATAGTAACAACCATTACAACACACCAGATAATATTGTACATATTCTATACGTAACACCTTTATAAACAATAATCGTTTTGACACTCAAATCGCAGAAAAAGAAACGTTATCTCTATTTCTTCTATTTCCCCGTACACGGATTACGTCCTTTGGACATAAAATGTCAACAAGTATCATTATGTGTGCCATAGAGTGCCACTGGCATTTCTCACGTGTGCATCTCTGTTGAAAGTACGTATACATATGAAAAATTTACGGTGGAACTCATTGTTGGCGTGTCATGGCTTGTACATGCAACTTCTGGGCTCACTTGGTAAGAAATTAACGTTGTGTCTTGATACATGTTAGCTGCAATAATCATAACAATAATCATAGTAACAACCATTACAACACGACAGATAATATTGTACATATTCTATACGTAATACCTTTATAAATAATAACCATTTGGACACTCAGATCGCAGAAAAAGCCACGTTATCTTTATTTCTTCTATTTCCCCGTACACGGATTACGTCCCTTGGACATCAAATGTCAACAAGTATTATTCTGCGTGCCATAGAGTGCCAGTGGCATTTCTGAAATGTGCATCTCTGTTTAAAGTATGTGTACATATGAAAAACTTACGATGGAACTCATTGTTGGCATGTCATGGCTTGTATATGCAACTTCTGGGCTCACTTGATAAGATTAACGTTGTGTCTTGATACATGTTAGCTGTAATAATCATAACACTAATCATAGTAACAACCATTACAACACGACAGATAATATTGTACATATTCTATACGTAATACCTTTATAAATAATAACCATTTGGACACTCAGATCGCAGAAAGAGCAACGTTATCTCTATTTTTTCTATTTACCCGTAAACGAATTACGTCCCTTGGACATAAAATGTCAACGAGTATCATTTTGCGTGCCATATACTGCCAATGGCATTTCTGACGTGGTCATCTCTGTTGAAAGTACGTATACAAATGAAAAACTTACGGTGAAACTCATTGTTCCCGTGTCATGGCTTGTACATGCAACTTCTGAGCTCACTTGGTAAGAGATTAACGTTGTGTCTTGATACAGGTTTGCTGCAATAATCATAACAATTATCATAGTAACAACCATTACAACACACCAGATAATATTGTACATATTCTATACGTAACATCTTTATAAACAATAACCGTTTTGACACTCAAATCGCTGAAAAAGAAACGTTATCTCTATTTCTTCTATTTCCCCGTACACGGATTACGTCCTTTGGACATAAAATGTCAACAAGTATCATTCTGTGTGCCATAGAGTGCCAGTGGCATTTCTGACCTGTGCATCTCTGTTTAAAGTACGTGTACATATGAAATACTTACGGTGGAACTCATTGTTGGCGTGTCATGGATTGTACATGCAACTTCTGGGCTCACTTGGTAAGACATTAACGTTGTGTCTTGATACAGGTTTGCTGCAATAATCATAACAATTATCATAGTAACAACCATTACAACACGCCAGATAATAATGTACATATTCTATACGTAATACCTTTATAAATAATAACCATTTGGACACTCAGATCGCAGAAAAAGCCACGTTATCTTTATTTATTCTATTTCCCCGTACACGGATTACGTCCTTGGACATCAAATGTCAACAAGTATCATTCTGCGTGCCATAGAGTGCCAGTGGCATTTCTGACCTGTGCATCTCTGTTTAAAGTACGTGTACATATGAAAAACTTACGATGGAACTCATTGTTGGCATGTCATGGCTTGTATATGCAACTTCTGGGCTCACTTGATAAGAGATTAACGTTGTGTCTTGATACATGTTAGCTGCAATAATCATAACAATAATCACAGTAACAACCATTACAACACGACAGATAATATTGTACATATTCTATACGAAATACCTTTATAAATAATAACCATTTTGACACTCAGATCACAGAAAAAGCAACGTTATCTCTATTTCTTCTATTTCCCCGTACACGGATTACGTCCCTTGGACATAAAATGTCAACAAGTATCATTCTGTGTGCCATAGAGTGCCAGTGGCATTTCTCATGTGTGCATCTCTGTTGAAAGTACGTATACATATGAAACATTTACGGTGGAACTCATTGTTGGCGTGTCATGGCTTGTACATGCAACTTCTGGGCTCACTTGGTTAGACATTAACGTTGTGTCTTGATACAGGTTTGCTGCAATAATCATAACAATTATCATAGTAACAACCATTACAACACGCCAGATAATAATGTACATATTCTATACGTAATACCTTTATAAATAATAACCATTTGGACACTCAGATCGCAGAAAAAGCCACGTTATCTTTATTTCTTCTATTTCCCCGTACACGGATTACGTCCCTTGGACATAAAATGTCAACAAGTATCATTCTGCGTGCCATAGATTGCCAGTGGCATTTCTGACCTGTGCATCTCTGTTTAAAGTACGTGTACATATGAAAAACTTACGATGGAACTCATTGTTGGCATGTCATGGCTTGTATATGCAACTTCTGGGCTCACTTGATAAGATTAACGTTGTGTCTTGATACATGTTAGCTGCAATAATCATAACACTAATCATAGTAACAACCATTACAACACGACAGATAATATTGTACATATTCTATACGTAATACCTTTATAAAAATAACCATTTGGACACTCAGATCGCAGAAAGAGCAACGTTATCTCTATTTTTTCTATTTACCCGTAAACGAATTACGTCCCTTGGACATACAATGTCAACGAGTATCATTTTGCGTGCCATAGACTGCCAGTGGCATTTCTGACGTGGTCATCTCTGTTGAAAGTACGTATACAAATGAAAAACTTACGGTGAAACTCATTGTTGCCGTGTCATGGCTTGTACATGCAACTTCTGGGCTCACTTTGTAAGAGATTAACGTTGTGTCTTGATACAGGTTTGCTGCAATAATAACCATTTTGACACTCAGATCACAGAAAAAGCAACGTTATCTCTATTTCTTCTATTTCCCCGTACAAGGATTACGTCCTTTGGACATAAAATGTCAACAAGTATCAATCTGTGTGACATAGAGTCCCACTGGCATTTCCCACGTGTACATCTCTGTTGAAAGTACGTATACATATGAAAAATTTACGGTGGAACTCATTGTTGGCGTGTCATGGCTTGTACATGCAACTTCTGGGCTCACTTGGTAAGACATTAACGTTGTGTCTTGATACAGGTTTGCTGCAATAATCATAACAATTATCATAGTAACAACCATTACAACACGCCAGATAATAATGTACATATTCTATACGTAATACCTTTATAAACAATAACCGTTTTGACACTCAAATCGCAGAAAAAGAAACGTTATCTCTATTTCTTCTATTTCCCCGTACACGGATTACGTCCTTTGGACATAAAATGTCAACAAGTATCATTCTGTGAGCCATAGAGTGCCACTGGCATTTCTCACGTGTGCATCTCTGATGAAAGTACGTATACATATGAACATTTTACGGTGGAACTCATTGTTGGCGTGTCATGGCTTGTACATGCAACTTCTGGGCTCACTTGGTAAGACATTAACGTTGTGTCTTGATACAGGTTAGCTGCAATAATCATAACAATAATCATAGTAACAACCATTACAACACGACAGATAATATTGTACATATTCTATACGTAATACCTTTATAAATAATAACCATTTTGACACTCAGATCACAGAAAAATCAACGTTATCTCTATTTCTTCTATTTCCCCGTACACGGATTACGTCCCTTGGACATAAAATGTCAACAAGTATCATTCTGTGTTCCATAGAGTGCCAGTGGCATTTCTCACGTGTGCATCTCTGTTGAAAGTACGTATACATATGAAACATTTACGGTGGAACTCATTGTTGGCGTGTCATGGCTTGTACATGCAACTTCTGGGCTCACTTGATAAGACATTAACGTTGTGTCTTGATACAGGTTTGCTGCAATAATCATAACAATTATCATAGTAACAACCATTACAACACGCCAGATAATAATGTACATATTCTATACGTAATACCTTTATAAATAATAACCATTTGGACACTCAGATCGCAGAAAAAGCCACGTTATCTTTATTTCTTCTATTTCCCCGTACACGGATTACGTCCCTTGGACATCAAATGCCAACAAGTATCATTCTGCGTGCCATAGAGTGCCAGTGACATTTCTGACCTGTGCATCTCTGTTTAAAGTACGTGTACATATGAAAAACTTACGATGGAACTCATTGTTGGCATGTCATGGCTTGTATATGCAACTTCTGGCCTCACTTGATAAGATTAACGTTGTGTCTTGATACATGTTAGCTGCAATAATCATAACACTAATCATAGTAACAACCATTACAACACGACAGATAATATTGTACATATTCTATACGTAATACCTTTATAAATAATAACCATTTGGACACTCAGATCGCAGAAAGAGCAACGTTATCTCTATTTTTTCTATTTACCCGTAAACGAATTACGTCCCTTGGACATAAAATATCAACGAGTATCATTTTGCGTGCCATAGACTGCCAGTGGCATTTCTGACGTGGTCATCTCTGTGAAAGTACGTATACAAATGAAAAACTTACGGTGAAACTCATTGTTGCCGTGTCATGGCTTGTACATGCAACTTCTGGGCTCACTTGGTAAGAGATTAACGTTGTGTCTTGATACAGGTTTGCTGCAATAATCATAACAATTATCATAGTAACAACCATTACAACACACCAGATAATATTGTACATATTCTATACGTAACACCTTTATAAACAATAACCGTTTTGACACTCAAATCGCAGAAAAAGAAACGTTATCTCTATTTCTTCTATTTCCCCGTACACGGATTACGTCCTTTGGACATAAAATGTCAACAAGTATCATTCTGTGTGCCATAGAGTGCCACTGGCATTTCTCACGTGTGCATCTCTGTTGAAAGTACGTATACATCTGAAAAATTTACCTTGAACTCATTGTTGGCGTGTCATGGCTTGTACATGCAACTTCTGGGCTCACTTGGTAAGACATTAACGTTGTGTCTTGATACAGGTTTGCTGCAATAATCATAACAATTATCATAGTAACAACCATTACAACACGCCAGATAATAATGTACATATTCTATACGTAATACCTTTATAAATAATAACCATTTTGACACTCAGATCACAGAAAAAGCAACGTTATCTCTATTTCTTCTATTTCCCCGTACACGGATTACGTCCCTTGGACATCAAATGTCAACAAGTATCATTCTGCGTGCCATAGAGTGCCAGTGACATTTCTGACCTGTGCATCTCTGTTTAAAGTACGTGTACATATGAAAAACTTACGATGGAACTCATTGTTGGCATGTCATGGCTTGTATATGCAACTTCTGGCCTCACTTGATAAGATTAACGTTGTGTCTTGATACATGTTAGCTGCAATAATCATAACACTAATCATAGTAACAACCATTACAACACGACAGATAATATTGTACATATTCTATACGTAATACCTTTATAAATAATAACCATTTGGACACTCAGATCGCAGAAAGAGCAACGTTATCTCTATTTTTTCTATTTACCCGTAAACGAATTACGTCCCTTGGACATAAAATATCAACGAGTATCATTTTGCGTGCCATAGACTGCCAGTGGCATTTCTGACGTGGTCATCTCTGTTGAAAGTACGTATACAAATGAAAAACTTACGGTGAAACTCATTGTTGCCGTGTCATGGCTTGTACATGCAACTTCTGGGCTCACTTGGTAAGAGATTAACGTTGTGTCTTGATACAGGTTTGCTGCAATAATCATAACAATTATCATAGTAACAACCATTACAACACACCAGATAATATTGTACATATTCTATACGTAACACCTTTATAAACAATAACCGTTTTGACACTCAAATCGCAGAAAAAGAAACGTTATCTCTATTTCTTCTATTTCCCCGTACACGGATTACGTGCTTTGGACATAAAATGTCAACAAGTATCATTCTGTGTGCCATAGAGTGCCACTGGCATTTCTCACGTGTGCATCTCTGTTGAAAGTACGTATACATCTGAAAAATTTACCTTGAACTCATTGTTGGCGTGTCATGGCTTGTACATGCAACTTCTGGGCTCACTTGGTAAGACATTAACGTTGTGTCTTGATACAGGTTTGCTGCAATAATCATAACAATTATCATAGTAACAACCATTACAACACGCCAGATAATAATGTACATATTCTATACGTAATACCTTTATAAATAATAACCATTTTGACACTCAGATCACAGAAAAAGCAACGTTATCTCTATTTCTTCTATTTCCCCGTACACGGATTACGTCCTTTGGACATAAAATGTCAACAAGTATCAATCTGTGTGCCATAGAGTGCCACTGGCATTTCCCACGTGTACATCTCTGTTGAAAGTACGTATACATATGAAAAATTTACGGTGGAACTCATTGTTGGCGTGTCATGGCTTGTACATGCAACTTCTGGGCTCACTTGGTAAGACATTAACGTTGTGTCTTGATACAGGTTTGCTGCAATAATCATAACAATTATCATAGTAACAACCATTACAATACACCAGATAATATTGTACATATTCTATACGTAACACCTTTATAAACAATAACCGTTTTGACACTCAAATCGCAGAAAAAGAATCGTTATCTCTATTTCTTCTATTTCCCCGTACACGGATTACGTCCTTTGGACATAAAATGTCAACAAGTATCATTCTGTGTGCCATAGAGTGCCACTGGCATTTCTCACTCTGTTGAAAGTACGTATACATATGAAAAATTTACGGTGGAACTCATTGTTGGCGTGTCATGGCTTGTACATGCAACTTCTGGGCTCACTTGGTAAGACATTAACGTTGTGTCTTGATACAGGTTTGCTGCAATAATCATAACAATTATGATAGTAACAACCATTACAACACGCCAGATAATAATGTACATATTCTATACGTAATACCTTTATAAATAATAACCATTTGGACACTCAGATCGCAGAAAAAGCCACGTTATCTTTATTTCTTCTATTTCACCGTACACGGATTACGTCCCTTGGACATCAAATGTCAACAAGTATCATTCTGCGTGCCATAGAGTGCCAGTGGCATTTCTGACCTGTGCATCTCTGTTTAAAGTACGTGTACATTTGAAAAACTTACGATGGAACTCATTGTACGCATGTCATGGCTTGTATATGCAACTTCTGGGCTCACTTGATAAGAGATTAACGTTGTGTCTTGATACATGTTAGCTGCAATAATCATAACAATAATCATAGTACCAACCATTACAACACGACAGATAATATTGTACATATTCTATACGTAATAACTTTATAAATAATAACCATTTTGACACTCAGATCACAGAAAAAGTAACGTTATCTCTATTTCTTCTATTTCCCCGTACACGGATTACGTCCCTTGGACATAAAATGTCAACAAGTATCATTCTGTGTGCCATAGTGTGCCAGTGGCATTTCTCACGTGTGCATCTCTGTTGAAAGTACGTATACATATAAAACATTTACGGTGGAACTCATTGTTGGCGTGTCATGGCTTGTACATGCAACTTCTTGGCTCACTTGATAAGAGATTAACGTTGTGTCTTGATACATGTTAGCTGCAATAATCATAACAATAATCATAGTAACAACCATTACAACACGACAGATAATATTGCACATATTCTATACGTAATACCTTTATAAATAATAACCATTTTGACACTCAGATCACAGAAAAAGCAACGTTATCTCTATTTCTTCTATTTCCCCGTACACGGATTACGTCCTTTGGACATAAAATGTCAACAAGTATCATTCTGTGTGCCATAGAGTGCCACTGGCATTTCCCACGTGTACATATCTGTTGAAAGTACGTATACATATGAAAAATTTACGGTGGAACTCATTGTTAGCGTGTCATGGCTTGTACATGCAACTTCTGGGCTCACTTGGTAAGACATTAACGTTGTGTCTTGATACAGGTTTGCTGCAATAATCATAACAATTATCATAGTAACAACCATTACAACACGCCAGATAATAATGTACATATTCTATACGTAATACCTTTATAAATAATAACCATTTGGACACTCAGATCGCAGAAAAAGCCACGTTATCTTTATTTCTTCTATTTCCCCGTACACGGATTACGTCCCTTGGACATCAAATGTCAACAAGTATCATTCTGCGTGCCATAGAGTGCCAGTGGCATTTCTGACCTGTGCATCTCTGTTTAAAGTACGTGTACATTTGAAAAACTTACGATGGAACTCATTGTTGGCATGTCATGGCTTGTATATGCAACTTCTGGGCTCACTTGATAAGAGATTAACGTTGTGTCTTGATACATGTTAGCTGCAATAATCATAACAATAATCATAGTATCAACCATTACAACACGACAGATAATATTGTACATATTCTATACGTAATACCTTTATAAATAATAACCATTTTGACACTCAGATCACAGAAAAAGCAACGTTATCTCTATTTCTTCTATTTCCCCGTACACGGATTACGTCCCTTGGACATAAAATGTCAACAAGTATCATTCTGTGTGCCATAGAGTGCCAGTGGCATTTCTCACGTGTGCATCTCTGTTGAAAGTACGTATACATATGAAACATTTACGGTGCAACTCATTGTTGGAGTGGCATGGCTTGTACATGCAACTTCTTGGCTCACTTGGTAAGAGATTAACGTTGTGTCTTGATACAGGTTTGCTGCAATAATCATAACAAGTATCATAGTAACAACCATTACAACACGCCAGATAATAATGTACATATTCTATACGTAATACCTTTATAAAAAATAACCATTTGGACACTCAGATCGCAGAAAGAGCAACGTTATCTCTATTTTTTCTATTTACCCGTAAACGAATTACGACCCTTGGACATAAAATGTCAACGAGTATCATTTTGCGTGCCATAAAGTGCCAGTGGCATTTCTGACGTGGTCATCTCTGTTGAAAGTACGTATACAAATGAAAAACTTACGGTGAAACTCATTGTTGCCGTGTCATGGCTTGTACATGCAACTTCTGGGCTCACTTGGTAAGAGATTAACGTTGTGTCTTGATACAGGTTTGCTGCAATAATCATAACAAGTATCATAGTAACAACCATTACAACACGCCAGATAATAATGTACATATTCTATACGTAATACCTTTATAAATAATAACCATTTGGACACTCAGATCGCAGAAAGAGCAACGTTATCTCTATTTTTTCTATTTACCCGTAAACGAACTACGTCCCTTGGACATACAATGTCAACGAGTATCATTTTGCGTGCCATAGAGTGCCAGTGGCATTTCTGACGTGGTCATCTCTGTTGAAAGTACGTATACAAATGAAAAACTTACGGTGAAACTCATTGTTGCCGTGTCATGGCTTGTACATGCAACTTCTGGGCTCACTT
>JAWPHD010019274.1:0-36409 GCA_037043455.1 Cyrtodaria siliqua
TATATAGATTATTACTAAATCGCCTGTACTTTAAAATTGTTTATAATATCCTTTAAAACGTGACAGGTTGTAAACATATATTTTTAGGCAAACAAGTATATTTCAATTACGACCCCCATTTTTTTTCCCAAACATTAAACATTTTTTTTAAATATAGAACATGTATATATACTCTGTAAAACAGTTTTGAACCATGGCAGTGTTCGAACCCGTACAATGATCGCTGAACCTTGACATTAGACCATAACCCTTATTATCTCAGTTGATGATTCACAATAGATCAACAATCAACAATAATTATCGTTTACAATGAAAGATTGCGAAAAATAATAATCTTTTTATTGGTTACTCGAATGTGACCGTAACTGTTTCTTTTAATGGACTTTGCAACATTTTTACAGACCCTTTGTGTGTTCGCGATATTTTTTTAAAATCAAATCTTGTTTGGAATTTAATGTTTTTGATACCAAATTAACCGGGTCGGGTGGACCTTGGTTACTAAAAATGATACTTAAATTCTGTCCACTAGTTTTATTTTTATATGACCTTATATACCCATGTCCAAAACTTTTTTACCGAGTATATTTCAGATCAAGTAAGAGCTTACACCGATTCATGTATATAGAACATTTGCAAGGCCTTTTGCATCATGCAACTTTAAATCTCATTTTCAATCTAGTGATACATTGTACTAATAAGTTAATAATTCTCTTTTGAACTAATATTGCTATATGTGAGGCATACACTACACGCCATTTTTTTGCAGTAGATCTACTCAATACATTTTGAAGAGTTCTGTTCGTGCTAGTGCTAGTGAGATTTATATATTATGAAGAAGAATGGATTAATTTTAGTCAAGATGCATCAACTAAAAATCGTTTTAGTTTATTTATGTGTTTAAAACCACAAAAAAATGGTATTTGTACATCCTTAGGACGATTTATACCACCTTACGTCACCTTTCGCCTCATTATGCCTCCTTACGCTACCTTACGCTATCTTACTCTACCTTACTGTTTTCGCACCTACCTTAGCCGAGGTCACAAGCCCCTTACGCTCTTTGTTAGCCAAATATGTATAATTTGTATGAGACGAGCGCCTTTTTGTTTGTCTGTATGCATGTTTGTTTCTATGTTTTGTGGTTTACTGTCCTCCTTGAATGCTACTTTCCCTGCCCGATCTTTTTATATTTCTTTCTTACCTGTGAGTGATCGTAACATAGAGGAAATAAAGACTCAAACTGAGCAAGTTTCACAATTAAATTGCCTCGGTGGAGTTATTATCCACGGTTTGCCCCATCTAAGAAAATAATGTCCTGTGCGTCATCTTAGATTACCGGAATCTCCATTGTTAATGGTCGATTATTTCAGTCGTAACATTGAAGTTGTTCATAATACAAATTTAAAGAGCAGCACTGTAATACATCACATGAAATCAACATGTTTATGCTTAGGCGTCCCAAAACGTATAATCTAGGACAGTGGGCGTTGCTATAGCTCAAAGAATTTAGTGAATTTTCACCCTGATGGGACTTTAGTCATGTAACGTCATCTCCAAAATATGTCCAATCGAATGGACTTAGTAAAAAGTCTGTCCAAACTGTCAAATGAATATTCTCAAAAGTAAAGGCCGATAAAAAGGATCCTCTGGTCCGATTACTTGAATACCGTGCCATCCCTTTCGATATTGGGTATTCTCTGTCAGAACTACTCATGGGGAGACTATTACGTTCTGTTTGACCTGTAGGCAAGGAAAGGTTTGTCCCTAGGGTCCCCAACACAGGTCAAACTCGAGAGAAAATTATGTCAAAGAACATGAAAGGGAAACGTTTTTATGACAGGAATGCAACATCTCATAGCCACTTGTCAACTGGAGACATAGTAAGAATCCAACAGTCTAACAAATTGTGGAAACCTGCGGTCGTAGTTAAAAAACATAACGAACGATCTTCCTCGGTTGGGACAACAGAAGATAATGCCATTTACCGTAGGAAAAGAAAACACCCTTTTAAAACAAAAGAATATACCTCACAGTGTCAAAGTGAAAACAAAGGTTCACTTCCCCAAAATGGCCCCAAAATGAAAATGCCTCTTCATTTGCCACAAATGTGTTAAAACAAGACACTTTTTTAAATAAAAGGACTCATAAACGCACCTCGCGATATGGCAGGCACATAAAAAGCAACGTTATTGTGTTAAGCTAAACTTTCAAGTTAACCCGTTCCTGGTCAATGCTCATTAGCCCGGTCAAGGAGGCCACCTAATCATTGTAATCATCATGGAACTACAATAACAATAAGTATAAAAGTCGAACAGGAAATGAAGCTTTCGGAGAACACAGTAAACCCCAAAAAACGCAAATTTACAAACATGAATGGCAATGTTAATAAAGAACAAATGAATATGACGTCACAAACAGGGTTGACAATAGGGCTACCGCCTTAGAACGGTCAGTGGCAAAAAAGGCCGCAAGGGTTTAACCCAGGTTCTAGGGTTCAACTAACCTCACACTTACGCTGTTGAAAATAGCGCTACCGCCTTGGAACGGTCAGTGGCACAAAAGGCCGCTTGGTGTTTAAACCAGGTTCTAGGGTGCACCAAACATCACACTTACCCTGTTGACAATAGGGCTACCGCTTTGGAACGGTCAGTGGCAAAAAAGGCCGCTCGGGGTTTAAAGCTTGGAAACATGTTGGGTTAAATGCCCATTAATCAGCCTCAGTGTGCCACTTGGAGATGTAAGATAACCAAATATAAACTGACACTCTATAAAGTCAGATCCACATCAGTGTAAATGACGTTTTAATTGAGTCTGATCATCGCAGCCGACGATACTGGAGACTAATCACCAGCTGCCAAACTGACCATGACAGAAGCATTAGAATACGAACTTTAATGAATTAGATGCCAGGAAATCAGTTTATGTCTATGAACTTGTTATACACATTCTTTATCATGAACAGAAGGAGTTGTTGTATTATCATGTGTCGTCTTATAACGGTCACTCTCTGACCACGCACTCCAGTTGGAACACTGATTGTTGCTGATCAGTTCTCTATTTACATCACAATGAATAACATCGTAAGTACAGATTATTAGTTACAACATGTTGTTCGTTCTTATTATTTATAGTCCTATATTAACACTTTTAAGACTATAGACATAATATAACATAACATGGCCCTTGAATGCTATATTTCCAGATCGATTTTTTACGCTTACATTTACGCGTACATGTACGCTGCCAAAGAGTATTGCCGCATAAGAACTAGACTGCAATTAACAAATTGTTACTTAAGTGAAACTACTTTCATTGTTATATCATTTTTGAAACATTCTGAATCACACAAATAGTGTCCTATGTTACACGTAAATAGTGTTTATCTGTCTGTCCTCGTGTTTGTTTTATAACAAATATAGCTAAATGTCTACCTTTTTCAGGAAGAACAACTACTGCTGTCATTTAATGCAAACAACAGATTACATGCAGAGCATGAGGATTTAGAAGAAAATTTGAAACAGACAGAGGTAATATTGCTGTGTCTTTGAAATAGTCCAACGCCAAATCATAATGCGCTAACATAGTTATTATTAGGCAAACACAATTGTTACTTCTCAATGATTTGAAATGGATTTTAAAAGTTATAAATATATTTAAAAAAAGTTATATTTGGGTATAAATAAAATAGCTTGGTCTACTTTTTTAGTCTGGCAAAACATTTGTTAAGATGGACAACCGCTTGAGACACTATCATTGCACCTTCTGCAACCCCGGGAGGTAGGTGCATGAGCTTTCGTCCCTCGGGTTTTCTGGCCGTACCCTAGATTGTTTTTCTCTTTAGCTGCAGCTGCTGTGGTTGTTCAGTACAATTCTGGATACATCCTGAAATGTTTCTTATGTTTCTTATTTTGTATTTTGTATTTTACATAGCTTTACAACATCGATTCAAGCTAACCTGTAGGTATTATCGCCTACTGACAGTTTCAAGTCGGTAACCCTGTCTTCACCACCCTTTCTGTTGTTTTTTGTCTTTTTTATTGTATAATTAATTAAATAATGCTGCTTGTTTGTAATAAAGTGTGGACCTACGATGCCATTGCGTTTGGAAGCTGTGGTTTCTATAGGGTTTACTGTTTTCTGTGAAAGCTGCATTTCCTGTTCGACTTGTATACTATAGGACCCTATATCTCATTTTAGTTATTGAAATTGCACCCTTATGTCGTTCTACCGTAGTTTCCCTAACATATTTTGTAAAATAAAAAAAGCCCTTTTTTCGTCGTGAATAACACATTTGATCGCATTCGTGAAAATATAAAGTTTTCTCACTTATCGATGTAACAAAATATGTTATTCACGTTAAACAACAAATACACTCTATATATTTTAATAGAAACATAAAAAGACATAGTTTTACAAAAATGTACAATATCTGCATTGCTACTCTATTATAACGTGGGATTCAGGGTTACAAGTTCTAATTATTTCTGCCTTTAACGTGGCATTTACGTGCACACATCGTATAATCTAACATCTGCATCATTTACGGAATTGTATCTGTCTATATTTGGATTGTAATTTATTATGTAAACAATGCACACGTATTGTTACGTTTATATAAAGAAGACATGATTTCGGTAATTTGGCTTTTAAAAAATAATTCAGAGGTTCAGCTATAAATTGCAAAGGACTTTAAACCAAACTCATCTTTAAACAATCCCTGTAATTGTATATTCTAACAACAACTATCAATAAATACTGAAAAGTTGATCCCTTGGAAGCAACAAACACAAACATAAGAGAAAAGTAGCAGACTCGGTTTTGTTGAGTCTGTACATGAAAGGTAATTATAAGGTGCAACATAATAAAGCGATATTCTACTTTAAAGCAACACATAATGGGCTTGATGATCCCACAGGACCAGTAAATAATAACACTACTGATTTGTAAGGAAAAGTGTCTTGCCCAAGAACACACCGACGGAACTCAGTGGCAACACGGAGGATTGAACCCGGGGCCTCCGGTTACAAATCCGCCACGCTATCGACTGCGCCACGCCAGCCCTCCAATCATTTAGAGGTAATACAGTCCGCATTATTGTAGGTATTTAACATATTGAATAATACATACAGACCCAGTTGCGTTGAAGTACCCCAAAAATGCATTCCGTTTGCGTTTCGTTTGCGTTCCGTTTGCGCTCCGTTTGCATTCCGTTTGCATTTCATTTTAATGCGAACCTATGCGTTCATTTAAAATGCACGGAACGAGCGCAACATAACGTTTGCGTTTAAAAGCACAAACGGAGAAAATGCATTTGCGTTCGTTCGTTCAGCGTTTACCAATCGCAACATTTGTGACGATTAAACTACGCATGATATCCAGTCATGCGGTTCCTACCATTAGTCTGTTATTTGTGTACACATATTTTGTGAGTATAGGTACCAAATGAGTACCGATTTCGGATGTTTTTATTTTGCTAACATAGCCCACCTATTATTAAATGCATATACACGCATATACACGTGCTCAATAAATACATCTAGTACATACTTAGATATAAATCATCAGAATTAAGTGACAAACTTAAAATTGGATCTGAAAATAAATCTTTCAGATAGTCTGTACCAAGTTGTCAAGTTGTTTTTCAGTCGTCGATTCTAGGAAACACCCACATCAGTGCTCATAAATGCCTGTCACAGGGCCTTCACATTAGTCGTTGGTAACGAATACGATTGTAAGCATTCACATAGAATGTATGAAATTTAGGCTATTAAAATATATTCAAAATATATGCTTATTGGCACTGGCATATGTTAATTGGCATATGAATCTTAGTTTCAGATATATCCAATAATAAAATATTTATTTTTTTGATTAATGTATAAACAATGGCCCATTGTTTACGTTTTTCCAAAACAAATAATTATGTCTTCGTAAGGTAAGAAGACATTGCAACAAACATTTCTACATAAACAGTTATATATTGATGACATGTTTTATTATTTATAAAATTATTCTTATTTATGCGAAGAGCACATCCCCTTTAATCGGTGGGTAGCATCAGAAACAAAGTTTCAAGGCGGAATCCGTTAGTATATAATACCGTTACTCAAGCTTGTTGAAAAATGAAGGCAACATTTAGGATTATTGTGACACATGAGTCTATTGGCTAATAACTAATAGCGTCACTTATCCAGCGATTTTCGTATTAACTTAATAAGATAATCGCTGAATAAGTGACGCTTACAAGTTACAGGCCGTATGTGCATGTACATATGTCCATGTATGTGTGCATGTATACATACGGTTATCTACTGAAGCAAGGAAGGTCATGTGTGAACAATACTACTACACCGGTGTTACGATTCACCCGAACGGACCTAAACGGACTGGAACGGAGAAGAAACACCGGAACGGACCAGTGTCGCGTGGTAACAAACGCCCTACTGATAGTCCACGCGTGTGAATTTAACGTGGCGTTGTGGGATTCATACGTAGCAGTGGTAATCACACGTTTTAATGTAAAAGTATCTATAACCACAGACCTAATAACAAAGATTTATTAATATGTCTGTGCTATAACTTATGAAAATCATTTTCTTGGTGAAGAAATTCACTCCATATCTAAAAAATTGCATATTACGAACAATTATCATGATTATATGCAAAGAAACCGTATTTCAAAAAATGCTATGATAAATGAGAAATAAGCTTTTTAAAGACTCACTATCAATGGAATTTCTTTTTACGACGAGCCGTGTATTTGTTTACACGTTTTGCTGAAATAGTATCTATAATTCATAAAAATCGTTTCTTTCTACGAAAATTATCCACATGGTAGGAAAGACATATAATCCAATGGTACGTCAATGAATACTACATTAGATGAGAAATAACCTAGTTTGTAAAGACATCGTATTGGTATTTGTTTGCTTAAACAAGTGTGTTTGTGTACACTGATTATACGCATTCGTTTTAAAAAAAAAAGTATTCATAACTTTCACATAACATCATCAAAATAATTTGACCAATCAGTGATCAATTAAATAAAAGACACCACATTCTGGTAGGGCGTAAACTCTGTGTTCATCGTTGATGCTCAACTGAATTTAGCCCTTTATAAAACTAGTTTGTAGTGATAATTATATTAATAGCTTTATTTTTTGTGTACATCTATGTATCTTCTTTTGGTGTTGTCTGATTTTAAAACACCAATATGGATTCATTTAAATTCAATCTTGGTCTAATATTTTCATTTTTCATATAGAGATTGAGGATAAAGTCCGAGTAAACCAATTTATTTTCACCTACCGAATATCTTAACATCAGTGAAATGTTTAGTTGATGACCTTTATTTTAATTTCTTATTTGAGTAGTGTTGAATACTGATAAGATATGTGTCTTAACTCTTACTGCATTATAGAAAACAATATCTGCACATAGTACACATCTATATGCACGATTTTTAATTAGTTGTTTTTTAATTAAAAGTGTACATACCGATCGATCCAACTATTCCTAAAAAATCACACGCACTTTTTGTTTCTTCGTATTTGGCTATTTGTACTTATAAACAGTCTAATGTATTCAAGAACACTTACACAACACATCTAGAAGTTGAACTAATAAAAAAAATGGTAAGTGGCCAAATGCATAGTGTAAACCTAGCTAAACATCACTTTTATTACTTTTAATTGATAATTTTTTGCCGCCAGAGCGGATTTCGGGGTAATAAAAGTGCCTGCTTTTTCTCCCCTCCTGGACAAATGTTTTCACAAGAACGGTTCTACCCGCAAATGTCCAATCAAGCATGATTAATTGCAGGATAATTATTCTATTTAGAAATTTAACATGACGAAAACTTTATTTGATCGACAATTAAAACATGAATTTAGAGAATTTAGAGAGAATTAGTAAAATATGCTATTAAGGGATTTATTATATAAATCCCTTTATATCAGATTTTTCTTACACGTATAGTTCTGGTGTCTAACAAATAATAAATCTAATATTTGAAATAATACACGAACAGTTACTGTCAACTGTTAACCTAGACAAAAAATGGTCAACATATATGACAGCGTTATGGTTCTTGTCATATAACATTGTGTAATAACAACGAACATGTGTGCCAAGTTTCAAAGCTTTCCACCAGTTAATTTTTGAGAAATGAGGAAAAACAAAAAACTTAACCAAATACTTTAACCAAAGTCAAAACGTGTAGACGGATATACGGACGGACGGCCAGACAGACGGAAATCGCCAAATTATCAGCCTGGAATTGCTACGCAATCCGGCTATGAATAAAAAAAATAAACGCGAAGCAGGCAATAATATTTATAATAACGGGTGAAATTGGGATTTCCATATATAATATATTTTAGAAATTGTCCTATGAATTCTTTATACAACTCTGGTTTGGTGCAATATTCCTTCGAATAAACATGTACTTGTATGTACAACAGAAGTCAACTATTGAACTTCTGTCAAATAAATTACACGCCAGTTGGTCAATAAATACATCTGGTGTTATGCCACTACTACTACTAATTGCATTTGTTTCGTTTAATCATATTTACTGATAACGTATATATACATCTTCTTCTTCTTCTTCCGTTACTGTGCAGGACTCCTCTGGAGCATACTCGCACATGGTGAACTATGTACACGTGAGGGAGGGTCGGTAGTGCAGTTAAAAACAGGTTAAAAACATCTTGTAACTGGTCACTCCGTCATAGCAACCATCCTCGTCTGGAACACTTCGAGGGATGGTGCGTCGATGAGGCTGACTGGGAGGGAGTTCCATAATCTGATGCCGGACGGGAAGAAGGAGTCACGGTAGCTATTCACTGTAGTAAACGGTTGAAGAAACCTGCTAGCATGTCCTCTGGTATTGGCGCCGGTAGGGTGGAAATATGGTACAATCGGGATTTCCACCAGCTGGTGTACAATGCGGTACATCATAGCAGCTTTGGCATGCTGTCTACGTGTCTGGAGGTCCTTCCATTCCAAGTGCTGAAGCATGGTGGTGACACTGCTCGTTCGGCTGTAGTCTCCAATGACAAAACGAGCAGCCCTGCGTTGTACTGCTTCAACCTTGGTGATGCTGGACTTCGTAGATGGATCCCATACTGTTGACGCATATTCTAGTTGTGGTCTAACAAGGGATTTGTAGCAAGTGGACTTAACTTCCTTGGGGCATGAGGATAGGTTTCTTCGAAGGAACGCTGTTGTGTTGTTTGCCTTCTTCGTGACAGCATCAATGTGTGGGTTCCATGATAACTTACTGTCTATGGTAACTCCCAAATATTTAGTCTTTGATGTCATCTGCAGTTGCTTGCCATGTATAGAATAGGTGGCAGGAATAAAACGCCTCTTGTTTGTGACTCTCAAAACCTCACATTTGTCGGGATTAAATGCCATCTGCCAGTCATCTTCCCATTGCTGAAGGTGATCAAGGTCTGATTGTAGCTTCTTGGCGTCTTCATCGGAGTTGATAATCCGGTACAGCATGCTGTCATCAGCAAAAAGGCTGACCTTGGACTCAACTCTCGATGGTAGGTCGTTTATGTACACCAGGAAGAGCAGTGGTCCCATGACTGTACCTTGAGGAACTCCAGAAGTAACTGGAGCAGACTGAGAAGATTGTCCTTCTAGTACCACTTGTTGCGATCGATCAGCAAGGAAGCTCTTTATACATATACTGAAAGGAAAAAGAAACGCAGGGTGCGTATTTCCGCTATATATTGTATGTTTAATATGCTACTGCTAATCGAATGGTACAGGGCGACATTAGGCCTGTCGTTTTAAAAAAAGGTTTAAACAGCACTGAACACACCAATGGTTACCCCTTTAAATTTTCATTATCGTCAGAATGCGCATTTGTCTCAAGCAGGTGAGCAAACTTAGGCTTTGAATGTCATTAAATACAGTACTGAACTGGCTCAATTTTTCAAAGAGGAACTTCAGCATTTCTGAATTTCTTGTTACAACGTGTACTGTGATTAAAACGTCTACAACATCACAGATGTGTCCTTTCTCTAACTACCTGCACTTTTTTTTTTACAAACATCTTGGGATTTCCTTGGAATAGATATGGAATTAAGTGTGCAGTATATGCAATATATAGCGGAATTTGTTCCTTTCAGTATATATTTAATGTCAAGAGTTGTATTGTCTAGAACACCGGTCCATCTGCCAAATGTACTAAAACAATAATGAACATCGGTGTGTCTGGGTAGATGTTCATGTGGCAGTCCGGGGAGACTGGTGTTATTTGGGCGTGCCACCTGGCCTTTTCTCCTGACCTGACATGCTACCAAGCTGCAGGGTGAACGTTACCAAGGTTAATAATAATGTATGTGTTGTATTGTGGGGTTTACATCTGGGTAACGATGGAACCCCCTCCACCTTTATGTATAGAGGGGAGGCCAAGTTTCAGTCAACTGTTGGGCACTTGTTTCTAGCGGGGGAAAGGGTAATACAGGTGGTCCCCAATGGCTGTCCACGGTACGGTAGTCGGGTAAGTATCGGGACTGGACACTATGTTAACATGGGCCGCTGGTTTGCCAGTATGTCTCGGGAAATCGGTTGTCTCCCCGGGCCCCAACAAAAAATTGTATTTTCTAGTAGATATTCTCTGTAGCCAAAATACATGCCACTACTGTTACATAGTATTGTAACTTACCATATGTTAATGGTACATGATGTACATGTAAAATAAAAATGTGATTTGAAAGAAAGTAGTTCTTATTGCCGGGTTTTACATTCTTCAATGGAGAATGAACATAAGTGTCCACTCAAGCGTTCGTCACGCTCACACCAAGTTGTATATTATTTAATAATTTACACAGCCCGTTTGAGAATAAATTACCTGTTTATGGTATTTCTAGTAATGACATTTGCATATTTGAATGATACTTCATAAATAGTGGATATTAATATACATTTGATAAGAAATGAGGAGATAAACCGACGTTGCATCACGCATATATTTGCACGTTATACATACTTTCTTGCTTGTATTTTAGGTTTGAGCCACAAGTTCTTACAGCATTAATGAAGGCCTTTGCCGTCAGTATTATAATTAACAACAATAATCAAAATAGTTCTACTCCTAATTCCTACTCTACGCACGGACGATTCCGGAATTGAACAGCACATTTTGAGAATTCCGATAATGCCGGGCATTATTAATTAATAACGTACCTAACTGCTTGAAAACACATCTTGTTCTATAATGGGCATGTTATAATATAGTAAACACAGTTTGTAAAAATAAAAATAATGAAGAAATAAAATAACAAAAAATAAAAAATAAAAAATAAATCACGGGTGAGGAGAAAAGTTATCATGCAGACTTGAACCAGTATTATCTTATCTCAAAAAACACAAGTAAAACTTGTCTACAACTAATTGGGGGTGAAACGAAACCTCAGGCTTAGACATGTCGGTACCGGAGTCATTCATGTTATCCTATGTTCAATACGAATCCTCGGTTTAGGTGAATGGTCAAGATAATGCAAAACGAATGACTCCGGTATCAACATGTCTAAACGCGAAAAGTTCCGTCCCTGAACCATTCATATATAAACTGAATGATACCTAAATGTTGGTTGCTGATGTTTTTTAAGCAAAACAAATTAAATTTGATAGGAGACAATATTTTACAGGGTAATATTTCTAAGTGTGAGGGGTCGTAATATTACTGGGTTTTTTTAAAGAGTCATTCCACGAGAGAACAAATTATGACCAGGGTGTCATTCTATTACATAGAATTTTGACCGGGGGTACTGTTATTCATTCGATCTCTGGAGATCGCTGAGCCCGATACTTATATTTAAATATCGGTGGTAATTTTTAATTTCTTTTTGTTTTCTTACTTAATTTTCGATTCAGTTGTTCCACTACTCCGGCGGATTAAAGGCTCTGGGTATTGTTTAACCATTTATAGGATATGCTGTCTGCTTTTTAATTTAGTCTTTTGGCTATTACTTGTGATATGCAGGCTTCATAACCGCTGCTCCCAGCTAAATTTCATTATGTTTATTTCGCTCTTCGGGGCATTTAATTTTATTAGATACTGGGACCATACGCCGTACGACATGGGGAAGCAATCAACTCGATGTCCACCGCCAAATGCATGCCATCTTCGGAAGGTTAACATTTTGTACTATTGGTTTTGTTAATATTGAGTTCTGCTCAACCCGGGGCTAGAGCTCGTGAGCGATAGCTAGCGTATTTCACTACCGCTCATAAACAGTCTCAATCAAACCGAGACTGCAATATTTCGTATGTGTCGTTTTCGGCCGTTTCCAAAGGTCCATTATCATACTCTTTACTACATAGAAAAATGACCGGGAGGTCATTATTTGATGGTGGTCGATTTTTCCTTAAACCGACGCTAGGTGGCGTGAGAGTTATTTCTGTTCGTTGCTTCCAAGTGACCCTCTTCTTAGAATTTGTTGACATTCACATTGGCGTTTATTTAGTATTGTGTGGTGGCTGTAAAATGTCGCCCCGACTACGAATCGGTAATTTTAACACTAACTGGTATTTTGGAATATGTTCCACCCCAATCCTGGTGACTCAATACAAGAGAGCCTACTACTTTTCGCCTTGTTTTTACTCGTTATTTGCAATTAGATACAATATTTCAGCATTTATATGCAACAATATCAGTATTTAAAAAGAGATTATTAAACAGTATAATTCAAAATATGTACCTTAGTTTGAAGATATATAAAAATCAGTGTTTAAAGCTAGAAATGAACACGTTATGTAAGGAAGCTGCCATTTGTAGAACCGAGGTCAAACTATTTTTTATTTCATATGATATGTAATCTGTATAAATTTTGCATTTGGTAGAACGTATGTTATTCACAGTTATATTATATTTGGCATTATATTTCTAGTATTACTGATGTACTTATTTCAGCCGGTGCTCCTAATGCCAATAGATATTGTGTATACGTGGGTCAATGGCAGTGATCCAAGGCTGATAAGTGACATGAATCGTGTAAAGAGATATGTGAACACATCAAGGTAATATTGTATGTGTGTTACTGTGAGTAGTCATTAAACAATGTTCACGGAATAAACTAAGAATTAGACGGTCTTCAGAATGAATGAATAAATTGTTGTTTACAAACACATTTGTGTATGCTATTTTTGAGTTGCCCATAGAGTTAAAAGTAATGCTCAGGAATGCATAGGAATTTGGGAACTGTGCCCTACTGTTACCGTTGACTAGGTTAATGTGGGTCTTTATGGTTTTCAGAGGATACACAGGACCCCCAGGTTAACGTCTCTATCTGACCGAGGATCATAAACGGAAAGGAAGAAACCTAGAGGCCAGTTTTGAACGTCCTATTCAATGCTATACCACGGCCTCCAGTTGGCCTACATAATACAGTTGAAATTGACAATATAATACTAAATCTATTTCCGATCTCACTTAAACTTAAAGGCCGTTACATATGTTATATATTTGAATACATGGTCAATTAATTTGATGTATGTTTTCGCAACGGCTTATGTTAACAAGGTTCTGTTACTAAAGGCTTCCATCGGCCACGCAGACGGTGCTACATGTATCAGTATCAGAACCATTACGTTTTAGAAATCCTTCCGAGCTATGCTACACTGTTTTCCAGAGGCCCAGATAAAAGCGACGTCACAGCCAACAGGTTTGAAGACTATGGTGCTCTTAAGCATTCCCTTCGGTCGTTAGAACAATATGCACCGTGGTTTCGTCACGTGTATATTGTTACATATTGGCAGGTCCCGACGTGGTTAAACTTACGAAATAAACGTATATCGATTATCACACATCAGGTAAGTTAGTCAAATGTTTAGTGTGTTTGTAAAACAAATATATTCATTAACAAATGTACATATTGATTTATTTCCGCTAATTTCAGGCTTCAAAAGAAGAAAAATACAATTAAAACAATTCCAAATAAAATTGTCAAATGAATGAACACGTTAAACGACATAAATTGTTAAAGTAATAACTTAATATATAGGTTAAATTAGCTTGGGCTGACAGTATCACAACATTCTCGACTTATTCTTGATCACTAACGAGACACTTGTTTACAGAGTAAATGTTAAAACAGGCTTATCGGATTATAACATTGTCTACTGCATATCATAGATGTAAAACCAAAAACGGTAAGCAGGCCCAAACAAATACAACTGTTTAAAAAAGAAAAATAGGCTATATATGTAATCTTTACAAGATAAGCTCTTACCAAATGTTGACCAGAAGTCAAGTGAAGACTCAAAACGGAACTCGATAAGGAGGCATACAAATGTATCCTCTGCAAAACTACAGGCACTAAATATAGCCTACCCTGGATCACCCGAGACATTAAAAAACGCATACGAAAGAGACAGGCTGTAACAGAAATACAAAAAATCTAAAAGGACAAACGACAGACAACTTTTCTCAAAATGAGTCACATTGTCAAATATAAAATTAAAACAGCACCTAAATACTACCGTGAGGACATTCTTGATGTAACGTCTCAAAAAAAATGACCAATTCGAAGACCATGTTTGCTAGGGAAAAGTTATACTCTCATCTCAAAAATGCAAAACAAGATGCAAGCGGCATTGCGCCTCTCACCAAGTACAATGTCGTTTATACAGGGAATATAGTTAAGGCAAATATTCTCAACTCGCAATGTTAATCTGTCTTCTCCCGTAAAGCACCACTCGATCTAAAAACAAACTAAATCATTGTACACTACAAAATGAGGATGATAAAGGCATCATGGTTGCTGACTCTGACATACCAGATGAAGCCAAAACAAAATTCCTTAACATACCAAACATTCTCATTTTCTTAAATGAAGTCATCAAACAGTTAACACAGCTAACCCCGGCCAAACATGTTGACCTGATACGATCAAATCACTTATTCTCAAGATGAGTTGAGTTGAGTGCGGAAATTGCACCAGTAATACAAGCAATATTCAAAAATCCCTTGACTCAGGTACCATCCCGTTGACTGGTCTAAAGCGATGATCACCCCACTTTTTAAAAACCTGATAAAATCACTGCAGCTCATTATCGCCCAATCTCCTTGACATGCATAGTGTGTAAAGTTAAGGAGCACATTATCGCCTCTAACCCGACAAGTCACTTTTACAAACAAAATATACTTTACGACCTACAGCACGACTTCCGCGAAAGGCATTCTTGTGAAACCCAATTAGTCCAACTCATGAAAGACCGATTTCGGAGCTTATCATTAGGTAAGCAAATATACTTGATACTTCTTGACTTCAGTTAGGCGTTTGATAAAGTAAATCACTTAAAAATACTATTCAACCTTCAACAACATGGGATCAAGGGATAAACACTACAGTGGATCGAGGCATTCCTTATAGGTAGGCCTCAGACGGTTTTATCGAATGGGAAGTCTAGTCCGAAGTCTCTGTTACTTCTGGTGTTCCATAGGGTTTAATACTGGGACCGTTATTGTTCCTTCTATGTATATAATAATATAATAAACGGTCTCTCAGATACTCTACATGCACAGGTCTGACTCAAGACGACAGAGCCGTATACGTGACTATAGACAGCGGAACACACAACACCAGACTTCAAGACGATCTCAACACCCTACAGAAACGGGAATGACAATGGGATATGGAATTCAATCCCAGCAAATGGCAGATACACATCAAAGTCAAAGAAACATACATACACTAACAACACACACCACGGCCAAAGCATAGATTCAGTAGAGCACGATAAATACTTGGGCACTGACATAATGTTCATCAACATAAGCTTTAATCATCATATACAATGCGTGACATCCAACACAAAGGAAACACTTGATTTCTTAAAAGAAATATCCCGGTTAAACATCAAGGCATCCGCGAGGCAGCATACAAGACAATGGTAAGGAATGAGCTCGAGTATGTGTCCACAGTATGAAGCCCTTACACACAACTTAACACCAAGTACACCGAAATGGTTCATCGCAGGGCCATAACAGGGGAACACACAACTACACTACACATAGAAGTGTGACTGGCATGCAGGAACACTTGGATGGCGTACCCTGGATCAGAGGAGGCCTGATGTTTGACTAACTCTTTTGTATAAATTTGTTCACGATCTAGTAGCCATCTCAATTCCCTCAACATTCAAGCGGCCACTACGAACGAATCGGCATAGCCATCCCCATCTCCTGACACAGATACACATAAGTGCAATTGTTTATAAATATTATTATTTTCCCATTGCCAGCAAATATAACTGTGGTACCAACCTTGAATCAGTTCAAGGTGGAAGTTAGTTCTGCCAATCATGATAAGCCATAGATGAACACTGTTCTTACCCTAATTTTACTATCCACTCCCCTGTACATTAAACTTTTCAATCAATCTCACTATCAGAATGCCCTGTCTCTCATATTTTTACTTTTATTCTCACTAACTTCCACAGACGCGCACCCCCACAGTAAGCATGGTAAGAGGTTGATGGAGTATGTGAAGAAAGAAAACAAAAGCAAGTTGATATGTACAATATGCATATCATTAACATCATATTTCAAAGTCAGTTTTCGAGATTCCAGATTATACAGAATAACGGTATCGAACGACAACCTTTTCTCATTCCTTTCAAGCATCATAACAGCAGCACCGATTGTCCAAAGACAACTGCAAATATACCCGTTATGCAAGGCAGCAGCACCGATCGACTATACAAAACTGCGAATATACCCGTTATGTAATGCAGCAGTCCTGATCACCCATACATAACTGCGAAGATACCCGTTATGTAATGCAGCAGTCCTGATCGCCCATACATAACTGCGAAGATACCCGTTATGTAATGCAGCAGTCCTGATCGCCCATACATAACTGCGAATATACCCGTTATGTAATGCAGCAGTCCTGATCGCCCATACATAACTGCGAATATACCCGTTATGTAATGCAGCAGTCCTGATCGCCCATACATAACTGCGAAGATACCCGTTATGTAATGCAGCAGTCCTGATCACCCATACATAACTGCGAAGATACCCGTTATGTAATGCAGCAGTCCTGATCGCCCATACATAACTGCGAATATACCCGTTATTTAATGCAGCAGTCCTGATCGCCCATACATAACTGCGAATATACCCGTTATGTAATGCAGCAGTCCTGATCGCCCATACATAACTGCGAAGATACCCGTTATGTAATGCAGCAGTCCTTATCGCCCATACATAACTGCGAAGATACCCGTTATGTAATGCAGCAGTCCTGATCGCCCATACATAACTGCGAAGATACCCGTTATGTAATGCAGCAGTCCTGATCGCCCATACATAACTGCGAATATACCCGTTATGTAATGCAGCAGTCCTGATCGCCCATAAATAACTGCGAATATACCGGTTATGTAATGCAGCAGTCCTGATCGCCCATACATAACTGCGAATATACCCGTTATGTAATGCAGCAGTCCTGATCGCCCATACATAACTGCGAAGATACCCGTTATGTAATGCAGCAGTCCTGATCAACCATACATAACTGCGAAGATACCCGTTATGTAATGCAGCAGTCCTGATCGCCCATACATAACTGCGAAGATACCCGTTATGTAATGCAGCAGTCCTGATCGCCCATACATAACTGCGAAGATACCCGTTATGTAATGCAGCAGTCCTGATCGCCAATACATAACTGCGAATATACCCGTTATTTAATGCAGCAGTCCTGATTGCCCATACATAACTGCGAATATACCCGTTATGTAATGCAGCAGTCCTGATCGCCCATACATAACTGCGAAGATACCCGTTATGTAATGCAGCAGTCCTGATCGCCCATACATAACTGCAAAGATACCCGTTATGTAATGCAGCAGTCCTGATCGCCCATACATAACTGCGAAGATACCTGTTATGTAATGCAGCAGTCCTGATCGCCCATACATAACTGCGAAGATACCCGTTATGTAATGCAGCAGTCCTGATCGCCCATACATAACTGCAAAGATACCCGTTATGTAATGCAGCAGTCCTGATCGCCCATACATAACTGCGAAGATACCCGTTATGTAATACAGCAGTCCTGATCGCCCATAAATAACTGCGAATATACCCGTTATGTAATGCAGCAGTCCTGATCGCCCATACATAACTGCGAATATACCCGTTATGTAATGCAGCAGTCCTGATCGCACATACATAACTGCGAAGATACCCGTTATGTAATGCAGCAATCCTGATCGCCCATACATAACTGCGAAGATACCCGTTATGTAATGCAGCAGTCCTGATCGCCCATACATAACTGCGAAGATACCCGTTATGTAATGCAGCAGTCCTGATCGCCTATACATAACTGCGAATATACCCGTTATGTAATGCAGCAGTCCTGATCGCCCATACATAACTGCGAATATACCCGTTATGTAATGCAGCAGTCCTGATCGCCCATACATAACTGCGAAGATACCCGTTATGTAATGCAGCAATCCTGATCGCCCATACATAACTGCGAAGATACCCGTTATGTAATGCAGCAGTCCTGATCGCCCATACATAACTGCGAAGATACCCGTTATGTAATGCAGCAGTCCTGATCGCCCAAACATAACTGCGAAGATACCCGTTATGTAATGCAGCAGTCCTGATCGCCCATACGTAACTGCGAAGATACCCGTTATGTAATGCAGCAGTCCTGATAGCCCATACGTAACTGCGAATATACCCGTTATGTAATGCAGCAGTCCTGATCGCCCATACGTAACTGCGAAGATACCCGTTATGTAATGCAGCAGTCCTGATCGCCCATACTTAACTGCGAAGATACACGTTATGTAATGCAGCAGTCCTGATCGCCCATACATAGCTGCGAATATACCCATTATGTAATGCAGCAGTCCTGATCGCCCATACATAACTGCGAAGATACCCGTTATGTAATGCAGCAGTCCTGATCGCCCATACATAACTGCGAAGATACCCGTTATGTAATGCAGCAGTCCTGATCGCCCATACATAACTGCGAAGATACCCGTTATGTAATGCAGCAGTCCTGATCGCCCATACATAACTGCGAAGATACCCGTTATGTTATGCAGCAGTCCTGATCGCCCATACATAACTGCGAAGATACCCGTTATGTAATGCAGCAGTCCTGATCGCCCATACATAACTGCGAAGATACCCGTTATGTAATGCAGCAGTCCTGATCGCCCATACATAACTGCGAATATACCCGTTATGTAATGCAGCAGTCCTGATCGCCCATACATAACTGCGAATATACCCGTTATTTAATGCAGCAGTCCTGATCGCCCATACATAACTGCGAATATACCCGTTATGTAATGCAGCAGTCCTGATCACCCATACATAACTGCGAAGATACCCATTATGTAATGCAGCAGTCCTGATCGCCCATACATAACTGCGAAGATACCCGTTATGTAATGCAGCAGTCCTGATCGCCCATACATAACTGCGAATATACCCGTTATTTAATGCAGCAGTCCTGATCGCCCATACATAACTGCGAATATACCCGTTATGTAATGCAGCAGTCCTGATCGCAAATACATAACTGCGAAGATACCCGTTATGTAATGCAGCAGTCCTGATCGCCCATACATAACTGCGAAGATACCCGTTATGTAATGCAGCTGTCCTGATCGCCCATACATAACTGCGAAGATACCCGTTATGTAATGCAGCAGTCCTGATCGCCCATAAATAACTGCGAATATACCCGTTATGTAATGCAGCAGTCCTGATCGCCCATAAATAACTGCGAATATACCCGTTATGTAATGCAGCAGTCCTGATCGCCCATACATAACTGCGAATATACCCGTTATGTAATGCAGCAGTCCTGATCGCCCATACATAACTGCGAAGATACCCGTTATGTAATGCAGCAATCCTGATCGCCCATACATAACTGCGAAGATACCCGTTATGTAATGCAGCAGTCCTGATCGCCCATACATAACTGCGAAGATACCCGTTATGTAATGCAGCAGTCCTGATCGCCTATACATAACTGCGAATATACCCGTTATGTAATGCAGCAGTCCTGATCGCCCATACATAACTGCGAAGATACCCGTTATGTAATGCAGCAGTCCTGATCGCCCAAACATAACTGCGAAGATACCCGTTATGTAATGCAGCAGTCCTGATCGCCCATAAATAACTGCGAATATACCCGTTATGTAATGCAGCAGTCCTGATCGCCCATAAATAACTGCGAATATACCCGTTATGTAATGCAGCAGTCCTGATCGCCCATACATTACTGCGAATATACCCGTTATGTAATGCAGCAGTCCTGATCGCCCATACATAACTGCGAAGATACCCGTTATGTAATGCAGCAATCCTGATCGCCCATACATAACTGCGAAGATACCCGTTATGTAATGCAGCAGTCCTGATCGCCCATACATAACTGCGAAGATACCCGTTATGTAATGCAGCAGTCCTGATCGCCTATACATAACTGCGAATATACCCGTTATGTAATGCAGCAGTCCTGATCGCCCATACGTAACTGCGAAGATACCCGTTATGTAATGCAGCAGTCCTGATAGCCCATACGTAACTGCGAATATACCCGTTATGTAATGCAGCAGTCCTGATCGCCCATACGTAACTGCGAAGATACCCGTTATGTAATGCAGCAGTCCTGATCGCCCATACTTAACTGCAAAGATACACGTTATGTAATGCAGCAGTCCTGATCGCCCATACATAGCTGCGAATATACCCATTATGTAATGCAGCAGTCCTGATCGCCCATACATAACTGCGAAGATACCCGTTATGTAATGCAGCAGTCCTGATCGCCCATACATAACTGCGAAGATACCCGTTATGTAATGCAGCAGTCCTGATCGCCCATACATAACTGCAAATATACCCGTTATTTAATGCAGCAGTCCTGCTCGCCCATACATAACTGCGAATATACCCGTTATGTAATGCAGCAGTCCTGATCACACATACATAACTGCGAAGATACCCGTTATGTAATGCAGCAGTCCTGATCGCCCATACATAACTGCGAAGATACCCGTTATGTAATGCAGCAGTCCTGATCGCCCATACATAACTGCGAATATACCCGTTATGTAATGCAGCAGTCCTGATCGCCCATACATAACTGCGAATATACCCGTTATTTAATGCAGCAGTCCTGATCGCCCATACATAACTGCGAATATACCCGTTATGTAATGCAGCAGTCCTGATCGCAAATACATAACTGCGAAGATACCCGTTATGTAATGCAGCAGTCCTGATCGCCCATACATAACTGCGAAGATACCCGTTATGTAATGCAGCAGTCCTGATCGCCCATACATAATTGCGAAGATACCCGTTATGTAATGCAGCAGTCCTGATCGCCCATAAATAACTGCGAATATACCCGTTATGTAATGCAGCAGTCCTGATCGCCCATAAATAACTGCGAATATACCCGTTATGTAATGCAGCAGTCCTGATCGCCCATACATAACTGCGAATATACCCGTTATGTAATGCAGCAGTCCTGATCGCCCATACATAACTGCGAAGATACCCGTTATGTAATGCAGCAATCCTGATCGCCCATACATAACTGCGAAGATACCCGTTATGTAATGCAGCAGTCCTGATCGCCCATACATAACTGCGAAGATACCCGTTATGTAATGCAGCAGTCCTGATCGCCTATACATAACTGCGAATATACCCGTTATGTAATGCAGCAGTCCTGATCGCCCATACATAACTGCGAAGATACCCGTTATGTAATGCAGCAGTCCTGATCGCCCAAACATAACTGCGAAGATACCCGTTATGTAATGCAGCAGTCCTGATCGCCTATACATAACTGCGAAGATACCCGTTATGTAATGCAGCAGTCCTGATCGCCCATACGTAACTGCGAAGATACCCGTTATGTTATGCAGCAGTCCTGATAGCCCATACGTAACTGCGAATATACCCGTTATGTAATGCAGCAGTCCTGATCGCCCATACGTAACTGCGAAGATACCCGTTATGTAATGCAGCAGTCCTGATCGCCCATACTTAACTGCAAAGATACACGTTATGTAATGCAGCAGTCCTGATCGCCCATACATAGCTGCGAATATACCCATTATGTAATGCAGCAGTCCTGATCGCCCATACATAACTGCGAAGATACCCGTTATGTAATGCAGCAGTCCTGATCGCCCATACATAACTGCGAAGATACCCGTTATGTAATGCAGCAGTCCTGATCGCCCATACATAACTGCGAAGATACCCGTTATGTAATGCAGCAGTCCTGATCGCCCATACATAACTGCGAAGATACCCGTTATGTAATGCAGCAGTCCTGATCGCCCATACATAACTGCGAAGATACCCGTTATGTAATGCAGCAGTCCTGATCGCCCATACATAACTGAGAAGATACCCGTTATGTAATGCAGCAGTCCTGATCGCCCATACATAACTGCGAAGATACCCGTTATGTAATGCAGCAGTCCTGATCGCCCATACATAACTGCGAATATACCCGTTATGTAATGCAGCAGTCCTGATCGCCCATACATAACTGCGAATATACTCGTTATTTAATGCAGCAGTCCTGATCGCCCATACATAACTGCGAATATACCCGTTATGTAATGCAGCAGTCCTGATCGCCCATACATAACTGCGAAGATACCCGTTATGTAATGCAGCAGTCCTGATCGCCCATACATAACTGCGAAGATACCCGTTATGTAATGCAGCAGTCCTGATCGCCCATACATAACTGCGAATATACCCGTTATGTAATGCAGCAGTCCTGATCGCCCATACATAACTGCGAATATACCCGTTATTTAATGCAGCAGTCCTGATCGCCCATACATAACTGCGAATATACCCGTTATGTAATGCAGCAGTCCTGATCGCCCATACATAACTGCGAAGATACCCGTTATGTAATGCAGCAGTCCTGATCGCCCATACATAACTGCGAAGATACCCGTTATGTAATGCAGCAGTCCTGATCGCCCATACATAACTGCGAATATACCCGTTATTTAATGCAGCAGTCCTGATCGCCCATACATAACTGCGAATATACCCGTTATGTAATGCAGCAGTCCTGATCGCCCATACATAACTGCGAAGATACCCGTTATGTAATGCAGCAGTCCTGATCGCCCATACATAACTGCGAATATACCCGTTATGTAATGCAGCAGTCCTGATCGCCCATACATAACTGCGAATATACCCGTTATTTAATGCAGCAGTCCTGATCGCCCATACATAACTGCGAATATACCCGTTATGTAATGCAGCAGTCCTGATCGCCCATACATAACTGCGAAGATACCCGTTATGTAATGCAGCAGTCCTGATAGCCCATACGTAACTGCGAATATACCCGTTATGTAATGCAGCAGTCCTGATCGCCCATACGTAACTGCGAAGATACCCGTTATGTAATGCAGCAGTCCTGATCGCCCATACTTAACTGCAAAGATACACGTTATGTAATGCAGCAGTCCTGATCGCCCATACATAGCTGCGAATATACCCATTATGTAATGCAGGAGTCCTGATCGCCCATACATAACTGCGAAGATACCCGTTATGTAATGCAGCAGTCCTGATCGCCCATACATAACTGCGAAGATACCCGTTATGTAATGCAGCAGTCCTGATCGCCCATACATAACTGCAAATATACCCGTTATTTAATGCAGCAGTCCTGCTCGCCCATACATAACTGCGAATATACCCGTTATGTAATGCAGCAGTCCTGATCACCCATACATAACTGCGAAGATACCCGTTATGTAATGCAGCAGTCCTGATCGCCCATACATAACTGCGAAGATACCCGTTATGTAATGCAGCAGTCCTGATCGCCCATACATAACTGCGAATATACCCGTTATGTAATGCAGCAGTCCTGATCGCCCATACATAACTGCGAATATACCCGTTATTTAATGCAGCAGTCCTGATCGCCCATACATAACTGCGAATATACCCGTTATGTAATGCAGCAGTCCTGATCGCAAATACATAACTGCGAAGATACCCGTTATGTAATGCAGCAGTCCTGATCGCCCATACATAACTGCGAAGATACCCGTTATGTAATGCAGCAGTCCTGATCGCCCATACATAACTGCGAAGATACCCGTTATGTAATGCAGCAGTCCTGATCGCCCATAAATAACTGCGATATACCCGTTATGTAATGCAGCAGTCCTGATCGCCCATAAATAACTGCGAATATACCCGTTATGTAATGCAGCAGTCCTGATCGCCCATAAATAACTGCGAATATACCGTTATGTAATTGCAGCAGTCCTGATCGCCCATACATAACTGCGATATACCCGTTATGTAATGCAGCAGTCCTGATCGCCCATACATAACTGCGAAGATACCCGTTATGTAATGCAGCAATCCTGATCGCCCATACATAACTGCGAAGATACCCGTTATGTAATGCAGCAGTCCTGATCGCCCATACATAACTGCGAAGATACCCGTTATGTAATGCAGCAGTCCTGATCGCCCATACATAACTGCGAAGATACCCGTTATGTAATGCAGCAGTCCTGATCGCCTATACATAACTGCGAATATACCCGTTATGTAATGCAGCAGTCCTGATCGCCCATGACATAACTGCGAAGATACCCGTTATGTAATGCAGCAGTCCTGATCGCCCAAACATAACTGCGAAGATACCCGTTATGTAATGCAGCAGTCCTGATCGCCTATACGTAACTGCGAAGATACCCGTTATGTAATGCAGCAGTCCTGATCGCCCATACGTAACTGCGAAGATACCCGTTATGTAATGCAGCAGTCCTGATAGCCCATACGTAACTGCGAATATACCCGTTATGTAATGCAGGCAGTTCCTGATCGCCCATACGTAACTGCGAAGATACCCGTTATGTAATGCAGCAGTCCTGATCGCCCATACTTAACTGCAAAGATACACGTTATGTAATGCAGCAGTCCTGATCGCCCATACATAGCTGCGAATTTACCCATTATGTAATGCAGCAGTCCTGATCAACCATACATAACTGCGAAGATACCCGTTATGTAATGCAGCAGTCCTGATCGCCCATACATAACTGCGAAGATACCCGTTATGTAATGCAGCAGTCCTGATCGCCCATACATAACTGCGAAGATACCCGTTATGTAATGCAGCAGTCCTGATCGCCCATACATAACTGCGAAGATACCCGTTATGTAATGCAGCAGTCCTGATCGCCCATACATAACTGCGAAGATACCCGTTATGTAATGCAGCAGTCCTGATCGCCCATACATAACTGCGAAGATACCCGTTATGTAATGCAGCAGTCCTGATCGCCCATACATAACTGCGAAGATACCCGTTATGTAATGCAGCAGTCCTGATCGCCCATACATAACTGCGAATAATACCCGTTATGTAATGCAGCAGTCCTGATCGCCCATACATAACTGCGATTATACCCGTTATTTAATGCAGCAGTCCTGATCGCCCATACATAACTGCGAATATACCCGTATGTAATGCAGCAGTCCTGATCGCCCATACATAACTGCGAAGATACCCGTTATGTAATGCAGCAGTCCTGATCGCCCATACATAACTGCGAAGATACCAGTTATGTAATGCAGCAGTCCTGATCGCCCATACATAACTGCGAATATACCCTTATTTAATGCAGCAGTCCTGATCGCCATACATAACTGCGAATATACCCGTTATGTAATGCAGCAGTCCTGATCGCCCATACATAACTGCGAAGATACCCGTTATGTAATGCAGCAGTCCTGATCGCCCATACATAACTGCGAAGATACCCGTTATGTAATGCAGCAGTCCTGATCGCCCATACATAACTGCGAATATACCCGTTATTTAATTGCAGCAGTCCTGATCGCCCATACATAACTGCGAATATACCCGTTATGTAATGCAGCAGTCCTGATCACCCATACATAACTGCGAAGATACCCGTTATGTAATGCAGCAGTCCTGATCGCCCATACATAACTGCGAAGATACCCGTTATGTAATTGCAGCAGTCCTGATCGCCCATACATAACTGCGAATATACCCGTTATGTAATGCAGCAGTCCTGATCGCCCATACATAACTGCGAATATACCCGTTATGTAATGCAGCAGTCCTGATCGCCCATACATAACTGCGAATATACCCGTTATGTAATGCAGCAGTCCTGATCGCCCATACATAACTGCGAAGATACCCGTTATGTAATGCAGCAGTCCTGATCGCCCATACATAACTGCGAAGATACCCGTTATATAATGCAGCAGTCCTGATCGCCCATACATAACTGCGAAGATACCCGTTATGTAATGCAGCAGTCCTGATCGCCCATAAATAACTGCGAATATACCCGTTATGTAATGCAGCAGTCCTGATCGCCCATACATACTGCGAATATACCCGTTATGTAATGCAGCAGTCCTGATCGCCCATACATAACTGCGAAGATACCCGTTATGTAATGCAGCAGTCCTGATCACCCATACATAACTGCGAAGATACCCGTTATGTAATGCAGCAGTCCTGATCGCCCATACATAACTGCGAAGATACCTGTTATGTAAATGCAGCAGTCCTGATCGCCCATACATAACTGCGAATATACACGTTATGTAAATGCAGCAGTCCTGATCGCCCATACATAACTGCGAATATACCCGTTATTTAATGCAGCAGTCCCTGATCGCCCATACATAACTGCGAATATACCCGTTATGTAATGCAGCAGTCCTGATCGCCCATACATAACTGCGAATATACCCGTTATGTAATGCAGCAGTCCTGATCGCCCATACGTAACTGCGAAGATACCCGTTATGTAATGCAGCAGTCCTGATTAGCCCATACGTAACTGCGAATATACCAGTTATGTAATGCAGCAGTCCTGATCGCCCATACGTAACTGCGAAGATACCCGTTATGTAATGCAGCAGTCCTGATCGCCCATACATAACTGCGAAGATACACGTTTATGTATGGGCGATCAGGACTGCTGCATTACATAACGTGTATCTTCGCAGTTATGTATGGGGCGATCAGGACTGCTGCATTACATAACGGGTATCTTCGCAGTTACGTATGGCGATCAGGACTGCTGCATTACATAACTGGTATATTCGCAGTTACGTATGGGCTAATCAGGACTGCTGCATTACATAACGGTATCTTCGCAGTTACGTATGGGCGATCAGGACTGCTGCATTACATAACGGGTTATATTCGCAGTATGTATGGGCGATCAGGACTGCTGCATTACATAACGGGTATATTCGCAGTTATGTATGGGCGATCAGGACTGCTGCATTAAATAACGGGTATATTCGCAGTTATGTATGGGCGATCAGGACTGCTGCATTACATAACGTGTATATTCGCAGTTATGTATGGGCGATCAGGACTGCTGCATTACATAACAGGTATCTTCGCAGTTATGTATGGGCGATCAGGACTGCTGCATTACATAACGGGTATCTTCGCAGTTATGTATGGGTGATCAGGACTGCTGCATTACATAACGGGTATCTTCGCAGTTATGTAGTGGGCGATCAGGATACTGCTGCATTACATAACGGGTATATTCGCAGTTATGTATGGGCGATCAGGACTGCTGCATTACATAACGGGTATATTCGCAGTTATTTATGGGCGATCAGGACTGCTGGCATTGACATACGGGTATCTTCGCAGTTATGTATGGGCGATCAGGACTGCTGCATTATATAACGGGTATCTTCGCAGTTATGTATGGGCGATCAGGACTGCTGCATTACATAAAGGGTATCTTCGCAGTTATGTATGGGCGATCAGGACTGCTGCATTACATAACGGGTATATTCGCAGTTATGTATGGGCGATCAGGACTGCTGCATTAAATAACGGGTATATTCGCAGTTATGTATGGGCGATCAGGACTGCTGCATTACATAACGGGGTATATTCGCAGTTATGTATGGGCGATCAGGACTGCTGCATTACATAACGGGTATCTTTCGCAGTTATGTATGGGCGATCAGGACTGCTGCATTACATAACGGGTTATCTTCGCAGTTATGTTATGGGTGATCAGGACTGCTGCATTACATAACGGGTATATTCGCAGTTATGTATGGGCGATCAGGGACTGCTGCATTAAATAACGGGTATATTCGCAGTTATGTATGGGCGATCAGGACTGCTGCATTACATAACGGGTATCTTCGCAGTTATGTATGGGCGATCAGGACTGCTGCATTACATAACGGGTATCTTCGCAGTTATGTATGGGCGATCAGGACTGCTGCATTACATAACGGGTATATTCGCAGTTAGTATGGGCGATCAGGACTGCTGCATTAAATAACGGGTATATTCGCAGTTATGTATGGGCGATCAGGACTGCTGCATTACATAACTGGTATCTTCGCAGTTATGTATGGGCGATCAGGACTGCTGCATTACATAACGGGTATCTTCGCAGTTATGTATGGGCGATCAGGACTGCTGCATTACATAACGGGTATATTCGCAGTTATGTATGGGCGATCAGGACTGCTGCATTAAATAACGGGTATATTCGCAGTTATGTATGGGCGATCAGGACTGCTGCATTACATAACGGGTATATTCGCAGTTATGTATGGGCGATCAGGACTGCTGCATTACATAACGGGTATCTTCGCAGTTATGTATGGGCGATCAGGACTGCTGCATTACATAACGGGTATCTTCGCAGTTATGTATGGGCGATCAGGACTGCTGCATTACATAACGGGTATCTTCGCAGTTATGTATGGGCGATCAGGACTGCTGCATTACATAACGGGTATCTTCGCAGTTATGTATGGGCGATCAGGACTGCTGCATTACATAACGGGTATCTTCGCAGTTATGTATGGCGATCAGGACTGCTGCATTACATAACGGGTATCTTCGCAGTTATGTATGGGCGATCAGGACTGGCTGCATTACATAACGGGTATCTTCGCAGTTATGTATGGTTGATCAGGACTGCTGCATTACATAATGGGTATATTCGCAGCTATGTATGGGCGATCAGGACTGCTGCATTACATAACGTGTATCTTTGCAGTTAAGTATGGGGCGATCAGGACTGCTGCATTACATAACGGGTATCTTCGCAGTTACGTATGGGCGATCAGGACTGCTGCATTACATAACGGGTATATTCGCAGTTACGTATGGGCTATCAGGACTGCTGCATTACATAACGGGTATCTTCGCAGTTACGTATGGGCGATCAGGACTGCTGCATTACATAACGGGTATCTTCGCAGTTACGTATAGGCGATCAGGACTGCTGCATTACATAACGGGTATCTTCGCAGTTATGTTTGGGCGATCAGGACTGCTGCATTACATAACGGGTATCTCGCAGTTATGTATGGGCGATCAGGACCTGCTGCATTACATACGGGTATATTCGCAGTTATGTATAGGCGATCAGGACTGCTGCATTACATAACGGGTATCTTCGCAGTTATGTATGGGCGATCAGGACTGCTGCATTACATAACGGGTATCTTCGCAGTTATGTATGGGCGATCAGGACTGCTGCATTACATAACGGGTATCTTCGCAGTTATGTATGGGCGATCAGGATTGCTGCATTACATAACGGGTATCTTCGCAGTTATGTATGGGCGATCAGGACTGCTGCATTACATAACGGTATTTCGCAGTTATGTATGGCGATCAGGACTGCTGCATTACATAACGGGTATATTCGCAGTTATTTATGGGCGATCAGGACTGCTGCATTACATAACGGGTATATTCGCAGTTATTTATGGGCGATCAGGACTGCTGCATTACATAACGGGTATATTCGCAGTTATTTATGGGCGATCAGGACTGCTGCATTACATAACGGGTATCTTCGCAGTTATGTATGGGCGATCAGGACTGCTGCATTACATAACGGGTATCTTTCGCAGTTATGTATGGGCGATCAGGACTGCTGCATTACATAGACGGGTATCTTCGCAGTTATGTATTTGCGATCAGGACTGCTGCATTACATAACGGTATATTCGCAGTTATGTATGGGCGATCAGGACTGCTGCATTAAATAACGGGTATATTCGCAGTTATGTATGGGCGATCAGGACTGCTGCATTACATAACGGGTATATTCGCAGTTATGTATGGGCGATCAGGACTGCTGCATTACATAACGGGTATCTTCGCAGTTATGTATGGGCGATCAGGACTGCTGCATTACATAACGGGTATCTTCGCAGTTATGTATTGGGTGATCAGGACTGCTGCATTACATAACGGGTATATTCGCAGTTATGTATGGGCGAGCAGGACTGCTGCATTAAATAACGGGTATATTTGCAGTTATGTATGGGCGATCAGGACTGCTTGCATTACATAACGGGTATCTTCGCAGTTATGTATGGGCGATCAGGACTGCTGCATTACATAACGGGTATCTTCGCAGTTATGTATGGGCGATCAGGACTCCCTGCATTACATAATGGGTATATTCGCAGCTATGTATGGGCGATCAGGACTGCTGCATTACATAACGTGTATCTTTGCAGTTAAGTATGGGCGATCAGGACTGCTGCATTACATACGGGTATCTTCGCAGTTACGTATGGGCGATCAGGACTGCTGCATTACATAACGGGTATATTCGCAGTTACGTATGGGCTATCAGGACTGCTGCATTACATAACGGGTATCTTCGCAGTTATGTATGGGCGATCAGGACTGCTGCATTACATAACGGGTATATTCGCAGTTATGTATGGGCGATCAGGACTGCTGCATTAAATAACGGGTAATATTCGCAGGTTATGTATGGGCGATCAGGACTGCTGCATTACATAACGGGTATATTCGCAGTTATGTTGGGCGATCAGGACTGCTGCATTACATAACGGGGTATTTCGCAGTTATGTATGGGCGATCAGGACTGCTGCATTACATAACGGGTATATTCGCAGTTATGTATGGGCGATCAGGACTGCTGCATTAAGGGTTCGCCGTTATGTATGGGCGAGGTCGGTGCTGATATAGGGGTTCTTCGCAGTTATGTATGGGCGATCAGGACTGCTGCATTGACATAACGGGTATCTTCGCAGTTATGTTTGGGCGATGGGACTGCTGCTTTACATAACGGGATATTCGCAGTTATGTATGGGCGATCAGGACTGCTGCATTAAATAACGGGTATTATTCGCAGTTATGTATGGGGCGATCAGGACTGCTGCATTACATAACGGGTATATTCGCAGTTATGTATGGGGCGATCAGGACTGGCTGCATTACATAACGGGTATTTCGCAGTTATGTATGGGCGATCAGGACTGCTGCATTACATAACGGGTATCTTCGCAGTTATGTATGGGCGATCAGGACTGCTGCATTACATAACGGGTATATTCGCAGTTATGTATGGGCCGATCAGGACTGCTGCATTAAATAACGGGAGTATTCGCAGTTATGTATGGGCGATCAGGACTGCTGCATTACATAACGGTATATTCGCAGTTATGTATGGGCGATCAGGACTGCTGCTTACATAACGGGTATTCTTCGCAGTTATGTAGGGGGATCAGGACTGCTGCATTACATAACGGGTATCTTCGCAGTTATGTATGGGCGATCAGGACTGCTGCATTACATACGGGTTAGTAGTTGCGCTGTTAAGTATGGCGATCAGGACTGCTGCATTACATAACGGGTATCTTCGCAGTTATGTATGGGCGATCAGGACTGCTGCATTACATAACGGGTATCTTCGCAGGTAGTATGGTATGGGCGATCAGGACTGCTGCATTACATAACGGGTATCTTCGCAGTTATGTATGGGCGATCAGGACTGCTGCATTACATAACGGGTATCTTCGCAGTTATGTATGGGCGATCAGGAATGCTGCATTACATAACGGGTATCTTCGCAGGTTATGGTGGGCGATCAGGACTGCTGCTTACATATGGGGTATATTCGCAGTATGTATGGGCGATCAGACTGCATTACATAACGTGTATCTTTGCAGTTAGTATGGGCGATCAGGACTGCTGCATTACGATTAACGGGTATCTTCGCAGTTACGTATGGGCGATCAGGACTGCTGCATTACATAACGGGTATATTCGCAGTTACGTATGGGCTATCAGGACTGCTGCATAACATAACGGGTATCTTCGCAGTTACGTATGGGCGATCAGGACTGCTGCATTACATAACGGGTATCTTCGCAGTTTATGTATAGGCGATCAGGACTGCTGCATTACATAACGGGTATCTTCGCAGTTATGTTTGGGCGATCAGGACTGCTGCATTACATAACGGGTATCTTCGCAGTTATGTATGGGCGATCAGGACTGCTGCATTACATAACGGGTATATTCGCAGTTATGTATAGGCGATCAGGACTGCTGCATTACATAACGGGTATCTTCGCAGTTATGTATGGGCGATCAGGACTGCTGCATTACATAACGGGTATCTTCGCAGTTATGTATGGGCGATCAGGATTGCTGCATTACATAACGGGTATCTTCGCAGTTATGTATGGGCGATCAGGACTGCTGCATTACATAACGGGTATATTCGCAGTTATGTATGGGCGATCAGGACTGCTGCATTACATAACGGGTATATTCGCAGTTTATTTATGGGCGATCAGGACTGCTGCATTACATAACGGGTATATTCGCAGTTATTTATGGGCGATCAGGACTGCTGCATTACATAACGGGTATCTTCGCAATTATGTATGGGCGATCAGGACTGCTGCATTACATAACGGGTATCTTCGCAGTTATGTATGGGCGATCAGGACCTGCATTACATAACGGGTATCTTCGCAGTTATGTATTTGCGATCAGGACTGCTGCATTACATAACGGGTATATTCGCAGTTATGTATGGGCGATCAGGACTGCTGCATTAAATAACGGGTATATTCCAGTTATGTATGGGCGATCAGGACTGCTGCATTACATAACGGGTATATTCGCAGTTATGTATGGGCGATCAGGACTGCTGCATTACATAACGGGTATCTTCGCAGTTATGTATGGGCGATCAGGACTGCTGCATTACATAACGGGTATCTTCGCAGTTATGTATGTGTGATCAGGACTGCTGCATTACATAACGGGTATATTCGCAGTTATGTATGGGCGAGCAGGACTGCTGCATTAAATAACGGGTATATTTGCAGTTATGTATGGCGATCAGGACTGCTGCATTACATAACGGTATCTTCGCAGTTATGTATGGGCGATCAGGACTGCTGCATTACATAACGGGTATCTTCGCAGTTATGTATGGGCGATCAGGACTGCTGCATTACATAATGGGTATATTCGCAGCTATGTATGGGCGATCAGGACTGCTGCATTACATAACGTGTATCTTTGCAGTTAAGTATGGGCGATCAGGGACTGCTGCATTACATAACGGGTATCTTCGCAGTTACGTATGGGCGATCAGGACTGCTGCATTACATAACGGGGTTATATTCGCAGTTACGTATGGGCTATCAGGACTGCTGCATTACATAACGGGTATCTTCGCAGTTACGTATGGGCGATCAGGACTGCTGCATTACATAACGGGTATATTCGCAGTTATGTATAGGCGATCAGGACTGCTGCATTACATAACGGGTATCTTCGCAGTTATGTATGGCGATCAGGACTGCTGCATTACATAACGGGTATCTTCGCAGTTATGTATGGGCGATCAGGATTGCTGCATTACATAACGGGTATCTTCGCAGTTATGTATGGGCGATCAGGACTGCTGCATTACATAACGGGTATATTCGCAGTAATGTATGGGCGATCAGGACTGCTGCATTACATAACGGTATATTCGCAGTTATTTATGGCGATCAGGACTGCTGCATTACATAACGGGTATATTCGCAGTTATTTATGGGCGATCAGGACTGCTGCATTACATAACGGGTATCTTCGCAGTTATGTTTGGGCGATCAGGACTGCTGCATTACATAACGGGTATCTTCGCAGTTATGTATGGGCGATCAGGACTGCTGCATTACATAACGGGTATATTCGCAGTTATGTATAGGCGATCAGGACTGCTGCATTACATAACGGGTATCTTCGCAGTTATGTATGGGCGATCAGGACTGCTGCATTACATAACGGGTATCTTCGCAGTTATGTATGGGCGATCAGGATTGCTGCATTACATAACGGGTATCTTCGCAGTTATGTATGGGCGATCAGGACTGCTGCATTACATAACGGGTATATTCGCAGTTTATGTATGGGCGATCAGGACTGCTGCATTACATAACGGGTTATATTCGCAGTTATTTATGGGCGATCAGGACTGCTGCATTACATAACGGGTATATTCGCAGTTATTTATGGGCGATCAGGACTGCTGCATTACATAACGGGTATCTTCGCAGTTATGTATGGGCGATCAGGACAGCTGCATTACATAACGGGTATCTTCGCAGTTATGTATGGGCGATCAGGACTGCTGCATTACATAACGGGTATCTTCGCAGTTATGTAGTTGCGATCAGGACTGCTGCATTACATAACGGGTATATTCGCAGTTATGTATGGGCGATCAGGACTGCTGCATTAAATAACGGGTATATTCGCAGTTATGTATGGGCGATCAGGACTGCTGCATTACATAACGGGTATCTTCGCAGTTATGTATGGGCGTCAGGACTGCTGCATTACATAATGGGTATCTTCGCAGTTATGTATGGGTGATCAGGACTGCTGCATTACATAACGGGTATATTCGCAGTTATGTATGGGCGATCAGGACTGCTGCATTAATAACGGGTATATTCGCAGTTATGTATGGCGATCAGGACTGCTGCAATTACATACGGGTATATTCGCAGTTATGTATGGGCGATCAGGACTGCTGCATTACATAACGGTATCTTCGCAGTTATGTATGGGCGATCAGGACTGCTGCATTACATAACGGGTATCTTCGCAGTTATGTATGGGCGATCAGGACTGCTGCATAACATAACGGGTATCTTCGCAGTTATGTATGGGCGATCAGGACTGCTGCATTACATAACGGGTATCTTCGCAGTTATGTATGGGCGATCAGGACTGCTGCATTACATAACGGGTACTTCGCAGTTATGTATGGGCGATCAGGACTGCTGCATTACATAACGGGTATCTTCGCAGTTATGTATGGGCGATCAGGACTGCTGCATTACATAATTGGGTATATTCGCAGCGTATGTATGGGCGATCAGGACTGCTGCATTACATAACGTGTATCTTCGCAGTTAAGTATGGGCGATCAGGACTGCTGCATTACATAACGGGTATCTTCGCAGTTACGTATGGGCGATCAGGACTGCTGCATTACATAACGGGTATATTCGCAGTTACGTATGGGGCTATCAGGACTGCTGCATTACATAACGGGTATCTTCGCAGTTACGTATGGGCGATCAGGACTGCTGCATTACATAACGGGTATCTTCGCAGTTATGTTTGGGCGATCAGGACTTGCTGCATTACATAACGGGTATCTTCGCAGTTATGTATGGGCGATCAGGACTGCTGCATTACATAACGGGTATCTTCGCAGTTATGTATGGGCGATCAGGATTGCTGCTTACATAACGGGTATCTTCGCAGTTATGTATGGGCGATCAGGACTGCTGCATTACATAACGGGTATATTCGCAGTTATGTATGGGCGATCAGGACTGCTGCATTACATAACGGGTATATTCGCAGTTATGTATAGGCGATCAGGACTGCTGCATTACATAACGGGTATCTTCGCAGTTATGTATGGGCGATCAGGACTGCTGCATTACATAACGGGTATCTTCGCAGTTATGTATGGGCGATCAGGATTGCTGCATTACATAACGGGTATCTTCGCAGTTATGTATGTGCGATCAGGACTGCTGCATTACATAACGGGTATCTTCGCAGTTATGTATGGGCGATCAGGACTGCTGCATTACATAACGGGTATATTCGCAGTTATTTATGGGCGATCAGGACTGCTGTATTACATAACGGGTATCTTCGCAGTTTATGATGGGCGATCAGGACTGCTGCATTACATAACGGGTATCTTTGGCAGTTATGTATGGGGCGATCAGGACGCTGCATTACTAAAGGGTATCTTCGGAGTTATGTATGGGCGATCAGGACTGCTGCATTACCTAACAGGTATCTTCGCAGTTATGTATGGGCGATCAGGACTGCTGCATTACATAACGGGTATCTTTGCAGTTATGTATGGGCGATCAGGACTGCTGCATTACATAACGGGTATTCTTCGCAGTTATGTATGGGCGATCAGGACTGCTGCATTA
>JAWPHD010019275.1:0-36403 GCA_037043455.1 Cyrtodaria siliqua
TTTCCTTTACCTTTCCTTTACTTTCCCTCTCCTTTCCTTTACTTTACTGTCCTTTACTTTCCTTTCCTTTACTTTTGCTTTTCCTTCAATTTACATTTTCTTTACCTTTACCTTTACTTTAACTTTCATTTACTTTAGCTTTTCTTTACTTTACCTTTCCTTTACTTGACCTTTCATTTACCTTTTGTTTACTTTACCTTGCCTTTCCTTTACCTTTCCTTTCCATTACTGTACTTACCTTTCCTTAACTTTGTCTTGCCTTTACATAATATTTCCTTTATTTTAACTTTATTTTTACTTACATTTCCTTTATTGGGGCGAATATTTGAAAAAGATACTCTAATTTTCTAATAAACTGGAAATGCGTAGTTCGAGCTTGCCTTTTACAAAAAACAGTGCATACAGTGTAGACAGTATAGAATTTAAAATGAAAACTCTGTTATACGCTTTTGATGAATTTGCAAACGAAATTTGTTAATGGAAAATAATGCAACCATCCATCATCTATATAATAAAGTTTAAAGTAATTGTATCAATTATTAAGAATTGTGAATGAATAATAAATGAAGATCGACGGTAATTGGTAGAGATGTGTATTTCAAAGGTTGCACGCGATTTTATAAAAGAACCATGTAACGTATATTTTACAATAAATTGTATTTTTTTAAAATTAATAAATGACGATCATCGTCATCATCATCATTATCATCATCATCATCATCATCATCATCATCATCATCATCATCATCATCTTCATCATCATCATCATTATCTTCTTCTTCTTCTTCTTCTTCTTCTTCTTCTTCTTCTTCTTCTTCTTCTTCTTCTTCTTCTTCTTCTTCTTCCTTTTTCTTCTTCTTCTTCTTCTTCTTCTTCTTCTTCTTCTTCTTCTTCTTCTTCTTCTTCTTCTTCTTCTTCTTCTTCTTCTTCTTCTTCTTTTTCTTCTCTTCTTCTTCTTCTTCTTCTTCTTCGACGTGTAAAACTATCACAGGCGCAATCAGGTAAACGTGTACTTTTATTTTTCTGAAAGACTTTGAGGACTTTAACGGCAATCTTGTTCTTTTTTTAAAAATCGCGTCTTTAGTTTGTTTTATTACATAACTTGCCTTTATTCAACCATTGTAAGTAAGTATAAGATTAATATAAAGAAAGTCGTCTGCATATTACTGACTGTTGATTATATTGCAACAATACTATAAGTAAAGCTATGGTAGAATAAGAAGACAAATGAAAACTCAAAATATTATTTAATTATATGCATGCAGGGTTAAAGTCAAAATGATACTGGATTAATAAATCGAGACACTAATTCTAATGCTATTTTAAAACAAATATTATTAATTAAAACTAAAATCAATTCGACGGCACGCCATCTCATTTTGTATCCAAAATTGTCTTAATATCTATGAAAGCTCGGACGAATTAGAAAACCACCAATATCGGAGTGGTTGCCCTATATTTATAATATTCTAGCACTTTCATTTTGCATTCGGATCTTTACCAAATTTAACCAGAATCTAAATCTTGATGACAGCTCAAACGAGTTCGAAAAATAATAAACACTAGAGTTATGGCCCTTGATTTAACGGAAAAGATGGATATACTTTGTCTTGTCAACGCTTTAGTACCTTCATTTTGATTGTGATATTTACCAAACTTGTTTACGGCAGAGTCTTAATATTGATTCAAGCTCGGACAAGTTTAGAAAACTCCACCGATATCGAATAAACATCAGTTAATATGGGACAAATGCAATACCTGTTATAAGGGCCGTCTTAGGCAGTAGAGCGTCTACAGACCTTCTTCTACCTATTGTTATTTTATTTTATGAAGATGTTTCAGTGATACAAGAATTAAAAGAACTAGCCAAAGTCAGACAGAAACAGCATAGTTGTGGCCCTTGAATTATTTAAAATGGTTAACACTCGATGCCCTTCATTTCCAAAATATATTGGAAAGCTCAAACAAGTTTGAAACAGTCGTATCTGACATCCGATCTCATTCCACCCCTCACCTATCGGTCGAACATGTTAAATAATGAACAACAAGTGCAGACGTTCGCTAGCGCTCGCAGTCAACTGAATGTGTCTAGGTGAGCCAGCGATCGCGGTCAGCTTGAGTATGGTGGCTGATTTCTGCCATTTGTCGTCTTTTCGTCCTGTCGTCTTTTCGTTCTGTCGCAATTCGTGGGCGAAATAACGAAAAGACGAAAATAAGACAAATGGCAGAAATCAGCCACCATACTTGAGTGTGTCTGTCTGGATTCAGAATTAAAGGACAACAGTATGGATTCAGAATTAAAGAAAACAGTCTGGATTCAGAATAAAAGGAAAACGTTCAATACATACCAGCCCTGTGCTGTTCACCACTCCTATGCTTCATAGTAACTAACTCAATACTAATAGTTTACCCAGGACTACTTCCCAGTACTACCAGAATGACCCCATGGTACCCGGTCTAACTCCTGAAGAAAAGAGACTAAGCCTATAGCACAGTGTCCATGACTGTGTAAGCCAACGTTTCATTTGTGTTCTTTCAGATATCCTGTTGCTATGTGCACGCCAACGTTTACGAGTATTCTTGTGACAATTCAATTGATATTTGGATTCGTTGCTGCCCAATGGCTTGGCAGCGTATTAGACCCTGCCAAAACATGTGAAAGTGCCTACGGATTTACTTCCTGCATCGACTCAGTAAATTGTATGGGGAATTACTATGGCGAGTGTTTGTGCATTCCTCTAGCGATAAAAAACGACTTTTCTGGGACAAGCATGGATGGTTCAACCCTCTGTCTGTAAGTATGTGCACTATACTATTATTTTAATCCAGTGTTTGCAAAGATCGTGTACATTCAATCAGTCAAATATAATGCCATGATCACTTAGTTATTTTGAACTCGACCTACTTCCGGTGTTGTAGGCGGGGTCATTTAGTGCAATTGTTAGATACTTTTTGTCTCGCCCACGAGAGTGGGTAGGAGACATAGCAGTCACTTTTCCGGCGGCGGCGGTAGCCACACATTAAAACAACTATCACTCAACCGCTGATAACTGCAGTTTCTTTGTTTGATACTTGATCATATGTATTGTTGGCATTAGCGGACATCACTGAATGACAAAAATTACCAAGGTCAAGGTAATATTTTGCGTTATTTTCCCCAAACCTAACCTTGGTTAGGTAACTTAACCGCTGTTAGCTTTATGTGATTGTCTCATTTTATGTCTTTGATACTTGATCATATGTATTGTTATACCAAGCTAAACGAAGTTTAGTGGAGTATATTGGTTTCACCCTGTCCCGTCTGTCCGTCTGTATGTCTGTATATGCAATATTGTCCGTTCCATAACTCCTCTTCCCCTGAAGCAAATCTCATAAAACTTCATGCGTGAACTGCCTGTGATAAGAGGATGACTCCTATTGATTTTGAGTTTAGTATGTCAAAGGTCAAGGTCACCGAGACCTGATGATGAAAAACCTTGCCAACACCATCTCATGAAACTTCATAGGTGACTGCCTGATGTAAGAGAAGGAACCATGTTGATTTTGAGGTTAGTTGGTCAAAAGTCAAGGTCACTGGGACCCGATAATTAAAAACCTTGTCCGCACCATAACTCCTCTTCCACTGAGGCAAATTTCATGAAACTTCAAGATGAACTGGTTGTGGTGAGAGGATGGCCCCTATTGATTTTGAGGTCGGTAGGTCAAAGTCAAAGGTCAAGGTCACCAGCACCCGATAATGAAAAAAAACTTGTCCGCTCCATAACTCCTTTCCCCCTGAGACAAATCTCATGGAACTTCAAAAGTGAACTGCCTGTGGTGAGAGGACAATCCTTATCGATTTTGAGGTCAGTAGATCAAAGGCTAAGGTCACAGGGACCTGATAATGAAACATCTTGTCCGCTCCATAACTCCTCTCCCCTTGAAGCAAATCTCATGAAACTTCATAGGTGAACTGCCTGTGGTGAGAGGACGACCACTTTTGATTTTGATTCAGTAGGTCAAGGTCAAGGTCACAGGGACCTGATAATGAAAAATCTTGTCCGCTTCATAACTCCTCTCCCCCTGAAGCAAATCTCATGAAACTTAATTAATAGGTGGACTGTCTGTGATAAAAAGATGGCCACTATTGGTTTTGAGGTCAGTAGGTCAAACGTCAATGCCATCATTACCTGATCATGAAAATCCCATTCCACTCAATCTTTACTCAAACAGTAGGGTGGGGAATGTGGTGTGTATGGAGGGGGATGGGGGGAGGGTGGGGTGGGGGTGGGTGGTGGGGGGAAGTGGTAGTCGCCCTTTAAAAAGCAACAGCTCTAGTTGGCATTGGTGGACATCGCTGAACGACACAAAATATTAAGGTCATGGTCATATTTTGTATTATTTTACCAAAACTACACCCTGGTTAACACCATTTTTAAAGCAATAATAGCCCTACATCCTTCAAACTTTTTCAACTAATATATATGGGTAAAAACTGTGCATTTCGACCAAAATGTGTAATCATAACGTACTTTGACATACTCGATTCCGGTTTGGATTTTTATTTACGTCAGTTTCCAAGTCATTCTCACTCATCAAACTTCAAACTTAGATATATCTAAATGGTAAATATACGTCGATAGCTCTTCACTCTTTCAACTTCATATATTTGGTAATATATATTCCGACAAACAGTGGGTCAGACACATATGCATCAAGATTTGAAGATAAGAAGTTCGTATTCCGCCCAAATTTAGGTCACCTTTACCGACATTGACCTACGTTTTAAACTTCATTGATTCCAGCTAAGATTTCAGTTGTAATCATTCCTAGGTCATCGCTATGATATTCCTGCGCCTTCCATACACATACATAACTATATGCGGTCCACTCGTATACATTCCGACCAACTGTTTAACTTTCCAGTCGTTCTGGTTAATAGTTGACAGGAAGGGAGGTAACACATGCGTTCTCGTTGACATGTGATAATTCTTAAGAGTTTATATTCAGACATGTTTAGCTGTTTGTCAACCCCAAATCTATTTACCATAGGACTGATTTGTTTGTTTGTTTGAATGGTATTTTACGTCATCTTTAGCACATGTTAGGCCATATATGACGATCAGTTGTTTTGTGGTAGAGGCAGACCACTCCGGTTTTCGTGGGTAGAACTTGTACTATATAGTCAAACTTACGTAAAAAATGACATTTTACCATAGGATTGAAGAACCACCATAGGACTGAAGAACGAACATATGAATGAAGATCGACTGAAACAAACACTCAGATGACATCCTTTTGCAACTCGTCACTAACAAATTCAATCATCTGCACGTAATGGCCTCAACTTCAGGCGTTAAACACCAGTTAGAAAAAAAGATGCAATTTGTTTTTATTTAATGTATACGGTTATCATTTTATTTCTGCTAAAGCAACACACACACACACACACACACACACGCACACACACACACACACACACACACACACTATTTGACGTTGAAGTTGATAACGTTTATGAAACGAACTAACCCGCCAAATAACGGCAAAGTTACGCTACACCCTGGTAATCAAAACTCTATCCAGGTCATATAATAATGTACATTTGCCGATTATAAGTTTACTCGCGCGTTCTTGATGAATTGGTAACTCTTAATTCGAAGCCAGTTTTGGGGTTTGGCCTGGTCGGTTAAAGCCGTTTATATGGTGTTTATAGAGTTTGGATTCTCAAAGTATGTAAGTTATATGTACCCTTCTCGTCAGTAGGTTTAGAAACGGTGTACATTTGTTGTAAAATGTGCCTGCTAAGCGATAGGTACTTGAAATTGATAAAACTTCCTGCTTCTTTTGACCCCTTCCTTTCCAAATTTAGGCTCGTCGTATTTGGGGATCACTTTATCGCCCGTCTGACAGTCCGTCCGTCAGTCAGTCCGTCAGTCAAGTCAGTCAGTCAGTCAGTCAGTCAGTAAGTCAGTCATAAAAGTCAAGGTTACAGTGAAGGTCATTATATGGGTTAAATACTCATTTTTTTCTCCACGAAAACTTAACGTTGGCTATAACTTTCTCATTTCTTGATATTTCTTCATCAAACTTTCAATATATACTCTTCCTGACAACATCGACATGACCATACTAAAATATAAAGGTCAAGGTCACACTGAAGGTCATTTTATGGGTTAAATACTATTTTTTTTCTTCACGAAAACTTAACATTGGCTATAACTTTCTCATTTCTTTTCAAACTTTCAATATATACTCATCATGACAACATCGACATGACCATACTAAAATATAAAGGTCAAGATCACACTAAAGGTCATTATATGAGTTAAATACTCATTATATTTCTTCACGAAAACTTAACGTCGGCTATAACTTTCTCATTCTTCAAACTTTCAATATATACTCTTCATGACAACATCGACATGACCATACTAAAATATAAAGGTCAAGTCACACTGAAGGTCATTATATGGGTTAAATACTCATTTTGTTCTTCACGAAAACTTAACATTGGCTATAACTTTCTCATTTCTTGATATTTCTGGATTAAACTTTCAATATATACTCATCATGACAACGTCGACATGACATACTCAAATATAAAGGTCAAGGTCACACTGAAGATCAGTATGTGGGTTAAATATTTTTCTTCACGAAAACTTAGTCGGGCCAGTTTGTCAAGTCATTCAGCTGGGTCCAGAAAACCTTGTTATACTGACAAAGCGCTGACAGGCGACACACGTGTTCCGCGGAACACCCGTCTAGTTAAATACACCTGACAGTCGCGACCCTGTTTAAACACATTTTTAATATCAAAACAAACAAAACGTCCAAAAAAAAAATGTATTGCTCAAGATCTTCCTAACCATAGTTACAGACCCAGTTGCCTTCAAGTACCCCAAATAAATGCAGAATGAGCGCAGAACGAACGCTGAACGATCGGGAAATGAACGCAGAAAGAACGTTCACGACCTGTATTTAAAAAAAATGCATTTCGTTCGTTGCGTTCATTTCGTTCGTTTCCAGCGTTATATTATTTCAATATAAAACTAAAATAATGTTGATAAAAACAGCCGGCATATTTTTATTTAGTGTCATGTATGTTACATTTTTGATGAAACTAACAAAAGCGGAAGAAAACAGAATAATAATGAATGTGCACCACAAATAATGTCAACAAAGGGACCCATTCTTCAATATGATCACATAAACATTAGTATGATCACATAAACAATCACATAAACATTAGTATGATCACATAAACATTAGTCGCCGACTCGTGAAAAAAATTGCATTACTTGATATCATGCGTAATTTAATCATGAGAGATGTTGCGATTGTTAAACGCTGACGAACGAACTCAAATGCATTTTCTCTGGTTGTGCAGTTAAACGACACATTCTGTTGCGTTCGTTCCGTGCATTTAAATGTTTCGTTTATAAATGCTGAATGCATTCAAGAACGCAAATGATTTGCATTTTAAAAAAAACCTGCATTTATAAAAATGAAATGCAAACGGTATGCAAACGGAGTGCAAACAGAACGCAAACAAAACGCAAACGGAATGCATTTTTGGGGTACTTGAACGAAACGGGGTCTGTATCTTTGCATTTTTTATATTATTTTCACAAATCAAGTCAACTTTTGCAAGGTTTGTATACAAGAAAACTTATATTTAAATAATCTTCTGCTTTAGACAGATGTAATTTATAATATGATGAATAATTAATGCTTCGGTAGATAAACTATTTTAAACACAGCGTCCTCATTAATATATTTTCAGAACATTAATATGCACTACAGTATTTAAAAACAAGCGACATATTGTGCGAGTAGAAGCCTAATACACATTCAGGAGTTGAAAAAAATAAATATTTTTTTAGAAAAATCATAGGACTTCAGTGTATACATGGCATCTCCGTGGCCGAATGGTTAACGACGTTGCGTTGTAAACCTTCGCCTCTCACCGCTGCGGGTTCGAATCCCACTGGCAGCTTGACTTGTAAGTGAGGAAGTGTCGATTCTTACGGATGGCGGGAGGTGTACAGTACTGGATCTACCCAGGAAAAATATGTGGTCTGCCTCCACCACAAAAGACCGACCGTCATATATAAGCTTACATGTGTTGAAAATGACAAAACACCATACAAACAAATCAATGTATACATATTTTCCAGCTATTGGAAACAGTTAATAAATTAATTGAAATTGGGGGGGGGGGGGGGGGGGGGGGATAAATGTAACAATGACAATTGCATGACGTCATTATGGAAACGTTAGTAGTTGGAGACGTCAACAATGGTATGCAAGAAAATCCGCGGTATAACTGTTTTAATCGGAACCTCGTCAGAGCCTCTGTTCCGATAAATAATAATATTCGTCCCCCACCTTTGATGTTATTCATTCAAATTTAATAAATACACGGAATGCTATACATGAGTGTTTTAAGATATGATTTGAATAACTTTTCAATTATGTCATTTACTAAATAAATGGCCAATTCAATTGCATATCGGTGTATCTCTCTTATTTATTCCATTGAAAATATATACGTTGAATTCACATCAAACAGAGCGCAACTCAGGAGTGAGTATAGGTTAATAATGTAAGGTCAACATAAAAACAATTATACCTCGTGTTGGATTTCTCAGTCTTCACCGTATACCCATGATACATTCTTTTATTATAAACGTCCCAGTGAAATAGTGGATTGTATGGTTAGAATAAACCTTATATTCTCATTGTTTATATTTTCACAGTGAGAATATAAGAACTTGTATTCTCACTGCCGGAAAAAATGGAACTACTTTTTTCTTCATTTGCTTATAACAGTCATAATTCGTGTCCAAGTTTAGAACTATATTCTATGCGCACTAAATATATGTAAATGGCGTTACTGTATGTTACTATATGTATCCGCGAATACGTTAAAGGAAGGGGAACTGTTGGAACGAAACGTATTTTCTGTTTGAAACAGTTTGGTAGTGTTGCATGATAAAAAGTATCAACAAATACCTCTATATATTCTTTTATATACCGTATTTAACCGATTTTAACTTTCTTTTCAAGTGCAGCGTTTGCGATTGACGCCCCGGAGCCGTCATGCTGCAACTATTACTACAAGAGAAGTGCAGCTCCTCGACATGTAACCAGGTACAGTGCTTGTTTATCTGGCCTGGAAATCACCAACCATTCTTCAAACTATTCTTAGACTTAAACTCAAGCACTCAGATTTCGTTCACAACTATTCCCATTACCTTCAAAGATAAACAATCGTATGCAGTTGCTATTTATTAGTATTTACCATATTTATACAAAGCAGCTTGGTATGACCTTTTATACTTTAAATTTATAAAAATATCTTTGATTGAAAATTGCATACTTGGGCTTAAGTATAAGAATATTTTCAAGAATGGTTAGTGAATTCAATGCCAGGCCTAATATTCAACAAACTTTTGAGCACAAGAATCAGACTCGACTCGAAATTTTAACAATTAAGAAACCCCGGTCAGTCGCTGCGCTCCTTCCCTTAGGGTTTCTTAATTGTTAAAATTTCACTTCATAGCCTCTACCAAATACTACACCAACTACCAACCAATTAGCGGGCAGGGAAAAAGTTCCAGGGTAAATTCGGAGCTATTACACAGAATCTCTTAATTTTGATTGGTTGTCAAGGTAAACAAACCAAAAAATCTTGCTAAAAAAATTAAAATTCAACTTTTGAAGAGTACTTATAAAAGTTAAATCGTACATTTGTGCAATGTATTCATAATGTGTTGCATAATCAAAGAAAGAAGTATATTTTACAATTTCCTCATGTTTCTACATGCAAGTAGGTGGGTCAGCACCATCCGACACAAACAGCTTTTTCAAAACATACTAAGTGTATGGCTTTTGTATGTTTTTTTGATAAAACTAAGAAAGGTATTTCAAAACAAGTAATAAAAAATATAGCTTCCTATTTTAGGGAACTCATTACAGAGCTAAGAGCTATAAGGTAAGCCTATGGAAAATGAATTGGTGTAGTATGACCTAAATTTTCTGGAATCTATTTATAGAGATTTTCCGGAATCTATAGACCTTATAAAGAGTCCAAAACGTTCAACGTGGCACAGTGCGGACATTTCACGAAACATTATCTGACATTAAATACACATCATAAACAGTCTAATGAATACACGTTTCATTCATAACAAAGCCTACCACACATTTATTTCTCTTTACAGTTATGGTACTTTCATTACTAAACATATTGAGCAAAAAGTTAAAGAAATTTGATCTGGCATGTTAAGTAAATAGACAAAATGACGTTACGTTTGGAAGATTTATAGATTTGACCGAAATATAGATTTGGTCAAAATACGTTTAAACAGATTTTTTTTGATTTTTTATTAAATTTCGTGAAACTTAAGATACGATGAAAAAAAATTGCTTAAATATTATAATCATTTGCAAATATGCCAGTTATGTAGAACGACGCCGCGAGTTAAAATCCTACATTACTTTAATACGGTATTACAATAAATACGGGATGGAAAAAAAGGAGGAACAAGGATCATGTTATACAAAAGAAAACAACATGTTTTATAGAGTGAACATCTCTTTTATTTCTGCTGTGAAATTTTAATCTAGAAAACAGAAGTCAGAATAATACCTATATGATTTATACTATTTAAAATGCTTATGAATGACTGCTTATATATTTAATCTAAGACATACATTTTAATTGAAGAAAAAAAAACACGTCAAAAAACTGTTCTCTTTGACGTAACAACAATATCGTAACTCTACTTGCTAACAAAGTTTTTTTTACAATTGTCTTCAGCAAAGAGCAGCAGTGTATATTTGAACACATTTCTTTAATAAAAGTCGCATTTTCCATATCATCACGTGTGCTCCCTTTCATTAGTAGGCTGGTTCAGTGGATCAATCTCCAAGCAGAGTTATCGTTCCTTGCACTCACATATATCTCTGCTAACTATTAAATTACAAGATTTTGGTAAAACCTGTTAAATTGGAATATGTTTGCCTGAAACTTATTTATTTCTTGTGTAAATATAATTTTCAGAATATCTGCAAATTAGATGTTGCAAGATTTGAAATAATGCATGAAAACAATTTAGTTTTAATCGGGACTATTTTACTACAAAAATAATACGTACTTAGGTCTCCTCAATCGAAACGCATATGTAAACATTTCAAACCGAAGCTCGATAGCAGAAAATTACTAGAAAAAATTAACTCATAGAAATAAAAGTTGAAATTATTTAATATAGGTCTATATTTTATCTTTGCAGATCACGCAAAAGGATTTATTATAAACATCGTCATAACCTTTTTTGAATAATCACGTGACCTAACCGTTCGCCCTACTTCCTTTGCCGTTGACAGAGTCAAATGAGGAACGAGTGTACTCTGGGTAGAGATTGTCAGTGGATAGCACGTTCGAACTCTGAATCATGGGTTCGATCCTCATAGGCGCCACTGGGTTACTTCGTACTTAGGTGTTTCCTTGGGCAAGCTACTTCCCATAGCCTCATCCATCGGATAGGGACTTAAACCGTGCGGCCCCTCGTATCCTCCGATAAAAAATCAAAGGAATATATTTGATAGTGAGAGTAGGCCAAGGGTGTATAGAGTAGGACAAGGGTGTATTATTCTCTCCATACCCTGGGGAAGCTCGCATTAGCACAAACAATTTGTTAAACTGTTAAACAACGATTCAATTTAATTCCTATGCGTTTAGTATAAAAAGTGTATGCCGTGATAGTTAAACGGCCCTCGGACCTCATCATTAGCCCTTATATTATTTTTCTTCCAGTTACACTTGTATAAAATAGGAGCTTTTTTATCATATTATTATACTAAATAGTATACACATACTTTTTGTTCTTCAGCCTATTTCTACCAACAGACGGCACATTTTCTGATGTCGTAAGTGGAACGGGAAACATTAAAACTACACGCGGTAATGGAAACACACAAAAAAAAGACGAACTAGCCAAAATGATTTCCCATCAGGATAATGCTTCGGATTTGGACGACCTTCTCACATCTGCAATATTTGGGCAAAAAATCAAAGACATTGTCAAAGCAAGAATGGCAATGAGAAACTCTGAGTATGCCAGAAATGCAGCAAAGTCGCAGGCGGCTCGAAGATCAAAAATATACCAGGCACTCAGGTGTATCGTCGTTGACGGGGGTTTCGACCAAGAAGGGGAGAATACAAACGAACAGTAAAATGACACTCGTCTAGATCTCGACAGAAATGACGGCAATACTGCAGCTGTCGACTGTACTTTTTACCTTTCTGTCTTTAAAATGTGCTTATGTCCGATAACATACGAATGTGTATACATTTACTCTCAGTGTATTTATTTATTTATTTTGTGACAACTTTGTATGGGCAATGCCAACTAAATATTAAATGCGGGTTGTGTTATTTAAATTATAATAACTGAACGAATTAAGGACATACTCACTTAAACCCCCAACATTTACTGCTCGGGTAGTAAATATTTGTAGTAGGGGCATATCAAATTACCACTGCTGCACACAGCCTGTCTGTCAACTAAAATACCTGATGTAAACATTGTTCTACACATGCTGAAGCAGCCGACACTATATTTGAATTGAATCACAATAACATTTCACTAATGAACACTGCAACTTTTCCTATACAGTTATAACCACACAAAATCAAGATTTCGTTCCTTTTCGAAGATCTGTTGACAACCCGCTTTAAATTGTGATGCTTTACATTGTCATGTTTTGATGATAATACATACTGTAAAATAAATGATGAAAAGTTGCACACATACACATTTAAACATATTAAATCAATTCGTGTAATTATCTTTTTAAACAATCATTTGCAAAGTATAGTTTCAAACAATAATTTAAACCAACTGTCAAACGAGCCTATGAGGTTATGACACTCGCTAATACAGAATGTAAACATTTTCCACATCGCTTTGTTTATCGACAAGCGTGCTGCAGCAGACGGCTGCTATGTATCATCATCAAAACCAGACAATGTAAAGCATCACAATTTAAAGCGGGTTGTCAACAGACATTCGAAAAGGCACGAAATCTTGATTTTGTGTGGTTATAATTGTATAGGAAAAGCTTCTATGTTCATTTGTGAAATATTATTGTGATTCAATTCAAATATAGAGTCGGCTGCTTCAGCATGTAGAGCAGTGTTTACATCAGCTAATTTAGTTGACAGACAGGCTGTGTGCAGCAGTGGTAATTTGATAGGCCCCTCCTACAAATATTTACTACCATGGCAGTAAATGTTGGGTGTTTAAATTAAAAGTAGAATAGTATAAAACATACAGAGATTATTTAAACGATGGGTTCGAATATCAAGATGTCTTTCAGCAGATAGTAGGCGTTTTTTTGTCACGAGTGAGCGGACGTCGACGAGTGGAACAGCATGAAAGACTTCATGATTAACTAAACCAATCGTTAAATAATCTATTTATTACATTCCACACATACTTGAATCCATCTTGCGATTAGACAAAATTCGTATACATTTGACTTTTTATATAAATAGTTTGTTTATTAATGTTTAATTAAACGTCCTTACAGAGTTACTTAACAAATAGGTGTGGGCATTAATTTCAAAATAAAAGTAATAAAAACGGTTGTTTGAAGTTCAATACTTTAGAGGAACACACAATACTTTAGAGGAACACACAATACTATAGAGGAACACACAATACTATAGAGGAACACACAATACTATAGAGGAACACACAATACTATAGAGGAACATACAATACTTTAGAGGAACACACAATACTATAGAGGAACACACTATACTTTAGAGGAACACACAATACTATAGATGAACACACAATACTTTAGAGGAACACAGAATACTATAGAGGAACACACACTACTATAGAGGAACACACAATACTTTAGAGGAACACACAATACTATAGAGGAACACACGATACTTTAGAGGAACACACAATACTTTAGAGGAACACACACTACTATAGAGGAACACACAATACTTTAGAGGAACACACAATGCTATAGAGGAACACACGATACTTTAGAGGAACACACCGCAATCTTAAAGCATTTATCAACGGTCAGTTTTACTAAAAAGTGCATGTAAATCATTACGTGGTCCCACCTTAATTCCATTAAGCGGTGGGAAAGCTTATATTAGCAGGATTTTATAACGAATATTTCGACAAAAAACACGTTTAAAAATATTGTTTTCTGAAACAATGCGAGAACTTGTTTAAAATTACTTATTAAATGTTTTAACTTTACAATATGCAAACGTTTTAAGTCGAATTTAAGATTTTATTTCATACCCGAGCCAACCCCATTTTCGCTTCTTGGAGAAGGGGTGGATGGGGTATAAAAGTTAATACACGGACCATGTAATGTATTTAATTATGGTGAAAATAAAAATTGGAATTTATATACATTTTCTTCGTTATTTTACCATATGTATTTCATTATGAATTCAGCCTGAATGAGTCCCTAGATCTCACATAAATTAGAACAATGAGTCCCAATGAAAATGAATTGGTTCCGTGACGGTGTTGACAACAGATTGTCGAAAGATCAAAGCAAAATTAAAAGGACTAGAATATAGGCTTGGTCAATTGATTTGATTTTCCTTATTTTAAATGTTCATTTTTCTCCTTTAGATTAAGTTATCGTGTAGATTAACATATTTTAGATTTTCTTAAATTCAGTTTTCAGATTTCAAATTATGCGTCCCATGGGATGCACATATTTTTGAAATGATGGGTCCTCAGGATGATGAGTCAGGGACTCGGGATGCGCAAAAAATGAAACACTGCCATATGTTCCGCTAAATTAATGATGCATTTTACTCAACAATTAAAAACAACTGTTTGCAGATGTTTAGATTGTGTAAAAAACTAGAGTTGCGGTGTGATTTATTTTGAAAGAATCAACATTGCCGTTTGTCCATTAGTAAGAAATAGGCTTAATCAAAATGTAACTTATATCATATATAAAAGGAAAACAACATCCCATACCAGTATACCTTCAAATAGCGCATTAAACATATGAATTACAATTATATCATTTAGCTGTATATAACGAAAGTGGGAATGTACCTTAAGGAAATGAGAAGGGTTTTACGCTTGGCTTATTGCCAAATTATAACTTGTGAAACATGGCCGTAAACCCGTATACTAGTATAAGGAGAGAAACCTTTACCATAACATCATTTTTAATCCATCGTTCGTCGTAGCAACATTGATATAAAACAAAACTCGCTGTCCTTATCATTGAAAACTAGTTCGCTTTACACGGGATTCGAACTCAAGACCTCCGGATTAACAATCCGTGTACATAACTATTAAGTCACAGAGCCAACAGAAATACTGCTTTTATTTTAACTGATGTATATTATGGACGTTGGGTTATTTATCAATGTTATTTCAATAAAACATACGCAGTATAACTTCCGCGTATACTATTCGAAAATCTATTTTTTTCTGGAGCGTTATTTGGTGTACCTTTATACGTAGAAACGCAATGAATCACATAAAAAATGTGAACAAATGATAACTTGTATACTGCTAACAGTATATCGATAAAAAATAATGATATTGATCATCTGATATAAAAAAATAATAATTGATCATCTGGTATATAACCCAGTGTTTAAGCCAACGAATTGTCAATCCGATGGTTAAAAATTCGAATCTCGCATAGGCTGTTATGTTTTTCAGTGAATGAGGGTGTTTTTTTGAAGTTACGTTGTCGATCGCAGGCAAAGAAATAAAAAAAAGTTCTCTATAAAACTGTCTTATACATGTCCCATTTGCTCTAGATACACGCCCACTAGCCTTATATATAGCAATAGTAGCTTTAAGGAGACACAAACAACTATATAATAATTTTATATAATGTATAGTTGATCTGAAACATAAAAAAGGCTTCGCAATTTGCACTATAACGGACATTTCGAACCTAGCACGAATGGCACGGATTATTACCACTGGTAATATACAAATTCCATCATCTGTCTTTTACCGCTTAAGGGGCTTTAAGTTCGGCAGGAACTACCAGAGCCAATAGTAGACATGTTTTAACATACCATGATAAGAATCATTACTAAAATCATGGACGTATGTAGATCTATGCTAAAATGTATAAGCCATCTCCGTCTTTCCATGATACTCCGGTTTTAAATACTACTATCCACCGATTGTTGACGGAGGCTTGACGAAGGGAACCGATTGTTGACGGAGGCTTGACGGACGGAACCGATTGTTGAGGAGTTTGCAGATCATAAACTTTTATTTCATTTTATAATATAATATATAATTTATAAATATAATCAGAATATCTTAAGATGTTGTAAATACTTGCTTACCTAATTCGATTACAACTTAGTATAAAATGAATATATTACTTGTACTTTTTCGGCATGAAATACATAGTTTATTCGACGTATATGTTCATGTTTAACGACAACAAAACTTGAATAAGTAATCTATTGTAACCATGGTAACGATGATAGCAAAACTATGCGTTTACAGATGAGTGTAGGTTAGATTATAAACTGGCGGGCATATCTTTATTTACACTGTCCCGTTTACTGGGATCACAATAGCGTAAGAGTGAGGTTTGGTGCACCCTAGAACCTGGTTTAAACCCCCAGTGGCCCCTTGTTTGCCACTGACCGTTCCAAGTTTTTTTTCCCTATTGTCAACCCTTTTGTGTATGTGATGTCTTATTTTGCCTTTTATTCAACTTTAAAGTTGTTCTTTGCTTCTGTGTGTGTTTGTGGTTGACTGTCGTCTCTGAATGCTACTTTTCCTGTTCGATTTGTATATCTACTTTTACACGGTGCGACGTATATATTATTTACATGTGTTCTAAATCACAGGGACAAAGCATCGAGTACATATATATTGTCTTGTATAGCACTATTGTAAGTAGTTGCGCTAACTTCACTATTAACCTTTCATATGTCGTCTGCAAAAATGTTAATTTAAACCTTCTGGTTATATGTTATATCATTTTGAACATGTTTTGGCAATCATTCTTATTGAGTGGCAAACATTGTTACCATAGCCTGCACATAGTGTGCATGTTGATCTGGGCTACACTTGTTAAATCAATGTTTTTGACTGTGGCAGCGAAAGGGTTAAACTACTTTCGTTGACATTGTTTACGTAATTCTTCATGATTCAATGATACACGTGTCATAGTTCATTCAATCAACAGGACCTACATAGAACGAAACAATGTTTCTTCTCAATTATGATGCTGGCTTCGTGGCCAAGTAAACGGAATTACTGCCATTAGTGTAACCAAGGCGTTATATACACATATTACAGACAGTGAATATTGTCAACCTGAGAAATGTCGACCGGACAAAATAGTCGGTTCTCCTGAGTATTGTTTTGAAACAAACATGACAAAACATCACTACTTCTCTCCGTTCAAAATCACGTAGAGCATGATTCTTTGTATGTTTTTGGAATATATGTATTTGTTCGCGGACTTATTTATATTAATTATATTTCCAAATCATCTTTAGGAAGGTGTGCACACTGTCCTGAGCCAAGGAAAACCCAATGCCTATTATAAACTTGCGGTCGATTTTCTTTAGAAATACATTGCTACTGAGACAAGGCGATTGCCGTGTAACAGTGCACAAAATGCTGGCCTCCAGTGACATCACACCGAGGACGTGAGAAAGTGACATTACAGCAGCATACGACAGTGCCAAAAAAATATTAATGGGAATGTAACGAGTATAAATACGAGGTTTTGGATGACTGGGTTCTGTGAATGCTACACTTCCTGTCCGACCTTAGTCTCGATCATCCAGACCTCTCGCGAGACTTCTAGAAGTTCAAAGCGCTCGCAGTCATCTTGAGTGTGTCTGGATAATACAGACTATTCCGACCTTTGCATCTAAGAAGGACATGACATGCTTGTACAACTAAACACGAACCCAACATATATACAACGTATAACATACTATTTTACAAACTCCGTTTACTTTCCCTTAACTGGAAACATCAATATTCGCATTAATATTCGCCCATATCCGACGTGTTGTAAAGTATATTGAGTGTGTAATGTACTTGAAACTACTTTTGCATACTCGAACGGGATTGGTGCAATGAACGGTTTCTTGTACAGTTTATATATTACGTCACAGCAAGTATGTCACGTGACAAATAATAACAAACTAATAAACAATATAATTTTGGTTTCATTGTGGGAAATTCCCACGATGTTACGAACATAGAATAGTTTATTTCAAATCCAATATGCATCTGCCCGTGAGGTACAAATACGATAATATAATAATGACAGATGATATTTTAAGACACAAATAAGCAATAATACAAAACTGAAATACGCATAACAATAGCCTGGTATGCATTATCACAATGAATAATATTGTGAACTTCTATCGTGGAGAAGGTGTATTACTACAGAGTAAAAACATCTTGCGACCTTTATTAAACATCTACTTAGTATTTTTCCTCAAAAGTATTACATGCTATATATAAACGTATCCGCACATACACACACTTAAACATAGTCACATACATGTAAACTCATACACAAATATACTAATACAGTACTTACAAAAAGCATATAAATTAAAACATATCTACATATATAAATAACCATGTTAATTATCAAAATATAATATTTCATTTCTTAATCTAAATGCCTTGTAGATGAATATACCCAATTTGTTTGAAACTGAATGTTTTGACTTTTTAACAATTCAACAAGTTTATACATATTTGGTCTTTTCCAGTAAAAAGGATGCATATATAACGACCTTAGTTCCTTATATAAACTGCATTATAGAATGAAATGATATTCATCGTGTAAAATATCACGTATCTTACACTTTCTTTCGTGAAAAGGAGTTGACCATCTGCTAGCTTCAACCTCTAATCTATGAGATGATACTCTGAACTGTGTAAAAACCTTTACGTATTTAAAAATATGTATTTTTCTGAATATGGCTGAAGCCTAAATTCATAGATATTTCTATAAAATATTGCACGAATAGAATGTTCAATTCTACTATGCCAGTCTTGTAAAAAATGGTCATGAATTCTCTGTTTCGCAAAAAATGAGAATAATTTAGGTTCACCAACACTTTGGTTAACCCATACTTCATAAACACCAAGGGATGCTAATAAATCCTTAAGTAGTTACCCAACTTATTTTGATCGGTAGTATTTCTAAATCTAAAAAAACAACATTCTAGAATATTTACGTTTTTCAGTATGAAAAAATGTCAACCAGTATTTAATACTGTTATAATGTCGACGTGTAAAAAAAAGAAGATCGAGCAAGTTCACCATATATAAAATCATTTTGTGTTGTTTTCTTGACCCCTAGAATCAATTGAAATTAATTTATCAAACAAATCTAACCTGTGTTTTGGTGACAAAAAACGTGAATTTATGTAAATATTTGTTCATTTTAAAAATTGCTTTCTAAGCTTGCCTTGCCAATGCTGTTTGAACTGCTGCAAAAGACCATCTGTTGTAAATACAATTCCCAGGTAAACACATTTATTTACAATTTCTAATATACTTCCGTTATATGAAAATACTAAGTTCCTGGGTAATTGATCTCCTTCTTAAATATCATAACTTTAGATTTTGATGTGTTTACCTTTAATTTCCATCTTTCACAGTATTCAAACATAAAATTTAACCCACTTTGTAAAGCATCTGAAGATTCAGACAAAAGAACAATATCATCCGCATATAAAAGCATAACTATTTTACATGTATCAATATCTAAACCTTGATATCCTTTACGTACAAATTGTTCTTCTATATCATTTATAAATAGTGCAAACAATATAGGTGATATACATTCTCCCTGTCGCACTCCCAGTGAAAATACAAACTCATTCCTTAGTTTATTACAGTTTATTACAGTATTTAACTCTTGATTTCACAGCAGTGTACATTGATTTTATGATATTTAGTATTTTCCCACGCAGACCTAATTGAACAAGTTTATACCATAGATTATCTCTTAACCACATAATCAAAAACTTTAGAGAAATCAAAAAAGGCACAATACAGGCGTTTACCTTGATTTAGAATATGTGTAATTAAACCATGTAGCACAAACACATTATCGACCGTACTCATATTTGGCCTGCTTCAATGTACACAAAATAAGTTTCGGCCCATTTTGAAAATCTATTATTAAGAACACGAGTGAAAAGTTTCCCTGAACAGATTAACAACGTAACGTAATACCGCTATAGCTATCAACACAGTTTATGCTACCACGTTTGTGCAATGGAATAATGTCACCTTCTGACCAAGTATCTGGGAAATATCCGATGGTATACGCTTTATTAAATAGTAATCGAATAGTAGGCAATAACGTATTTTTACCATGTATTAGAGTATGAGAGTGGACCTTTGTAAACGGCTGAACACGACACATACGAACTATTGTAGTCTCGGCTTGATTGAGACTGTTCATGAACGGTAATTGCATGTATTAGAAACTCATTTAAAACCATAACTTTCCCAGCTGAGCGGTTAGATTTTAACTGATTTATCTATTTTGAAATGTCTTCGTCTGTAAATTCAACATTCAATTCATCAAGCATAATACTGAATTCATTTTTTTCATACCTTTCAACGAAATATAAAATATCATCATCAGGTATACAAAATGGATCCAGAGGATTATTGACCGATTTAAAGTATTGCTCATAAGACGATAGTGATATGTTCTATTTCTTACCAGATGCAGTTTTAAGCAGATTCCAGTAAGCTTTAGCATTTTTAAACCGAGCTTCTACAAGTTTTGAAGTTTGCAATGTATCATAATCTATTCTACTTGTACGCAAAATAAGTTTATATTGCGATCTAGCATAGATCATTTTCTTCTGGTATCGTCACATTTATCTAAACGATACACGTTGAAAGCACTAATAAAGGGGCGTTTAGCATTGTAACAGTCATCACTGCACAATGTGGTTACATTTATCGTTATTAAATGTTATACTTTCACAAATATGTAAATTCTTTTTAAATAAAGCTGAAGCCACTGAATTCGTCAACAATATCTGTAAAACTCGTCAAACATGTATTTAAATCATTTTCATTTGTAGACATTTGCACATTTTTTTGTAATGTATTCAACTTTACCGAAATATCATTTGTCCGAAGTCTATCTGTAAAATGAGATTTTAATTCATTTTTCCACGAATACTTAAAATTGACAGTTTCACAAGAGTCAGACGAATGATGCTAATCTGAATTTATTTTATTAAATTGAAAACTGAAAGAAATATAGATAGATTCTTTTTATTTCCTCCAATGTACAAAAGAGCATATACATATAATTGTAACATATAATAAAAATTCAAAATTTAACATTAGCAAACGTTAACGTATATATATAATGGATCAGAACTATACACATCAAGCAACACATGTCGTTTAATGATTAGTTTACAATTACACTAAACATGAGTGCAGAATTTGAAATAAATGCTATTTATATGAATCATATATTGCCATGTATTACCATATGTATGGCTCTTGCCGAAACGAAACACAAGAAGACAAATTGGTGCAATATACTCAGCTTAAATTAGTATAATAACCCTATATAGTGATGAAGATGAAGATTCTTTATTCACCTCGTAATAGGTCTAGTGGGGTCGAGGTCATCCCCACATAAACCTTACAATCATTTTAATATTTTACAATAAGTCGTAATGACACATGAGCAAAATGTTTAAATAGCAAATTGTATGTTAACATAATATTTCAAATGTTCAATGGCGGAAATTAGTGTAACTATACATGTTTTACAATTTTCAACTAACATAATAATAGTCCAGAATATCACTCAAACATAAACAGTAATTTATCATATTTCATTTAATTTACAGCATTGGACAGGAAAGTATCAATGTAATATTATATGTATGTCCATATACATATTTAAAACTACAACAATCTTCTGAGTACTACATTATTTCTGTATTTAAAGGCTTTATAAGCAAACATTGCTCAATATTATTGCCTGTTTTATACAATTCTGTGATTTTGTGCATATTACTGTGATTCAGAAAATACGATTTAAATTAATGTTTTCTAATATCTTGATATAACGTGCATTCAAATAAGAAATGGAAAACATCTTCGAGTAAATCACAGGTTTTACATGTTCTATTCTCTCTTATAGTTTTGGTTGGTTTAGTCCAGCGCCCTGCTTCAATTTCGAGACGATGTGATGAGACTCTTAATTTTGTTTAAAGCTATTCTAAATTTTCGTGCATTTACAATATTTAAATAAGGTTGAAATTTAACCTGAAAAGGTTCGATAAAAATTTGCTCTGCTCGAGGTATGTAGACGTTCATTCCAGTTTTGCATAAACGTGTCATTTAAACGTTGCTTTAACACTTGAAGAAAACAGTTTGTATCACCAGCTTCCTGTGCATACTATACATCATTAAACCCAAGTCGGAACAATTCATTTCTTATAAGTGCAGCCCAATTTGTTTTATGAGGAAAAACATTTAAATCATTTAACATCATGTTATAAACAACACAATTATATTTTCTGTCATTTGACTGTAACATTTTTAACCAATATTTGATAGCAATAAAAATGCGACGTGTCCTTTAGCTAACTCGACCTAATTCCCCATAATTAAAGTCATTTTGAGTCGATCGCTTAACACAAAGAAGGTATTTGCAAAACTGTAGGTGTACTCTTTCTATCTGATTTGCATGTATGAAACACCAGACTTCGCTTCCATACTTTAATATTGGAGTTATTAATTTATGAAATAATTCTAATGTATGCATAACAGTTATGTTTTCAAACTTAGATGAATACCTTTTTAACTTTTTAAACTTTATTTCATGTACCATATTTATGACTGTTGCCGAAACGAAACTCAAGATGAAAAAAACGGTACAGTTTACTCAGCTTAAATTAGTTTACGCATCCTCTCATAAGTAATAACATAGACTTATTAAGCATAGTATGAACCACTATTGCAATATATTATTTCATTTTCTATAGTAAAATACATAAATATAATGTATTTATGTAGTATTGTATATCTACACAAAATAAATAACGAATATTCCCAGCAATCAAAACGGAGTCGTAATATCGTCAGCTGCCTGCTGGTATTACTGAAAAATAGTAATTAGTAATTAATTACACATCTTACACTGTTCAGAGCGACTAAAAGAGAACAGTTTTTCCATCGATATTGCAGTATAGCAATGTTTCTTTAAATCGGGTCTTTCGCTGCTTAATTTCCAAATATCACTCGGTTCAGAATTGTTAAATAAACAATAGCATGGTATTTGGTTTAACTCAAACATTTTTTGACGGTGCCGTCAGGCAACGTTCTAAGTAGTGGCCTACTCGTGAGAGCCTTTGGTTTGATTCCAAATAGCATACCTTAGTTTTCAAAATTTGTGTCAATGAGTGCTTTGACGGAATAGTCGTCGTTGCTACAAAACTCTCTAGTAATAAAATATATTATTTATTTTAAGCAGTCTGTGTATATCTGGAATATAACCTAACAAGTGGTTGTCATTATTTAAAAAACTCTTCAATCTATTTATAAATATCTGCTTCGTGAGGTATTTATTTGGTAATCTACACAATTGACCAAAAAATTGTATATTTTTAAAACAATTACGGTTTCAATTGGCGAAATTCCAAGAGCACTTAAAGCTATATTAGTGCTTATATATGTAGGCAGATTTTGGATTTTTGACACAGATTCTGTGTGACCCATCCAACTCTAATACATTGGAAGGTGAAAGCGAATTCCACAATTCACAGCCATACAACGCTTTTGATAACACGATTGTGTTGTAGATTGTCAAGGATGTTTAAAGGATTGAGCCCATGCGGGTGAATTCCGCTATTTATCAGACTTAAAAAAGGTACCTCTTAATTGGACTCACGAATAGAGTCGTTTATGTCCATATATTTATCTAAACGAATACCAAGATGAATATAGACTTGGGCTTCATTTATTATTTGGTTAGCACCAAAATTCCAATACCTGGTGTTACGATCAAATTCAGCCTGTGTTTCATTAAATACTATCACTGCACATTTTTTGACGGTGCCGTCAGGCAACGTTCTAATTAGTGGCAATCCTGACGCACAAGGAATTTCTACTAGAAACCAAAAAAAAAAAGAGCACCAGATTACAGCGCGATTGAAGTAGTACAATTTGCCAGGCTGTAAATGCGCAAAAGATCCGTGTATTGACAACATATTTATAAATATGTAAGCGTTGGTAAACATTAAGTGATTTTAAGTAATACGCTGTTTTTGAAGGGATTTGATCCTGTACAAATTAATGCGCATACGAGCGTCTACATGAGGTTGGGAGTAAAAGCCGTACCGTACCATTCAGAAATATAACGGAACCGAAAGTAGCAATTAATACAGATTATCGGTATATTATCAGTGTATGCCTTATGTATATAACGGCAAACAATTATGTTTATTCATTTATTTATATCATATATTAGAACAATTAGCATACGTACATGAAATAGATATATATCAGATGTAATTGGATAATAAATAGAATCCTTGCCATACGTACATTTGAAGAGTAAGTAATTCGATTACCATGATATTTTATCACATTACATCATGGTAACTATCAAAGGCCGTTCATAAATTCGCGTGTAGAAGAGATTATATAACTATGTACCACAGACATCTCTTTATCAAACCATACGATTATTTTCATCAATTCAATTTATTTCAATATTTTATTTGGCATAACATTTACATGTGTATTGCCTAAACAAGATGGAATACAATACACAATATTTCAGAGAAGAGTACAAACAAACATACTTTATTTAGGGAATGAATACATGTATTACAGTGGAATAGTTATACTTATTAAGTTCTATAAATGACATTTCACATTTTATTACCATTATCAATATTGTGTTTAAAAAGCATTTATATTTAAGGAATTTAAAACAATACATAGAAACTCTGACTACCGTTACATCAGACTATATGTATTTCTTTGATTTATGTTTTATACTTATCATAATTCAATGCAGTTTGTTTTGTTTTAGCCATATGTATGGTGGCTGATTTCTGCCATTTGTCGTATTTTCGTCTTTTCGTTATTTCGCCGCGAAAAGACGACAGAACGAAAAAACGACAGGACGAAAAGACGCCAAATGCAACGCGAAAAGACGACAGAATGAAAAGAAGACAGAACGACAGAACGAAAAGACGACATTTCAAGGGCGAAAAGACGACAGAACGCCACGCGAAAAGACGATACTTCAGCAGCAAAAAGACGCCATTTGATTTTGTCGTCTTTTCGTTATTTTGTATGGCCTTCTGACGTATTTTCGCGATGCAATTGTCGTTCTGTCGTTCTGTCGTCTTGTCGTCTTGTCGTTCTGTCGTCTTGTCGTTCTGTCGTCTTTTCGCCTTCCGGTTGACATGCGCATTTAATAACACAGGGATTACACATTACACTGTTTCCCATGCAAATGGCCGCAGTGCCGAGGTGCGCGTGTCAACCGGAAGGCAAAAGGACGACAGAACCACAAGACGACAGGACGACAGAACGACGAACGACAAGACGACATAACGAAAAGACGACAGAACGACAGAACGAAAAGACGCCAAATATATCGCGAAAAGACGACAGAACGACAAGACGACAGAACGACAAGACGGCAGAACGACAGAACGAAAAGACGCCAAATGCATCGCGAAAAGACGACAGAACGACAAGATGACAATACGACAGAACGACAAGACGACAGAGCAACAGAACGACAGAACGAAAAGACGACAATATCAAATGGCGTCTTTTCGCGGCTAAAGTGTCGTCTTTTCGTCTTTTCGCGTGGCGTTCTGTCGTCTTTTCGCCCTGGAAATGTCGTCTTTTCGTTCTGTTGTTCTGTCGTCTTTTCGTTCTGTCATCTTTTCGCGCTGCATTTGGCGTCTTTTCGTCCTGTCGTGTTTTCGTTCTGTCGTCTTTTCGCGGCGAAATAACGAAAACACGACATGGCAGAAATAAGCCACCATACATATGGCCACCGAAAACCTCTTTGCAGAAATCCTATTTTTCAAGGGGCGATAACTCTGTTATGCAAGATTGCATCTGATTGGTTTTCGAAAGGAATCGAGATCTCGTGTATACGTATGTTGTGACCAACTTTCTCTGACATTTTCACAATTATTCCTCTTTGACACTTATACAATTTAAACAATTCTACATAGCTTCACTTTTTATTCCCCGCCGATTTAGGCGGAGGGATATAAAATTGCCATTGTCCGTCTGTCCTTCCGCCCGGTCCCATAACTCTGATTAATGCCTCATCCGATTTCAATAATATTTTGAACAAATGTTCACCACCTTAGTACGCAAACCCGTTTCTGAGTGGCACCGTCCATCACCAGTTTTAGTGCTTTGATTTAACATTGTAATCAAAGCGCCATTTCATAGCATATTTATAGCATATATCAAACATTTTATTTAACCCATTTTTAGATAATGATATGAGGACAATATCATCAGCAACGTAATTAAACATGTTCTGTGGCGTTAATATATAATCAACAACACTGCTACCCCTGTGCCTACAAACGTGTACTTACCAACACCTTTATCGCTACCATAAAATACGAAGACCAGTCTCTAACATGAGATTTCCTTATCATTTGTATGACCTATATCTTTAGAAATGTGTGGTATAAAATTATCTGAATCATAATCTGACATTAGATGCAACATACGCAAACTATCATCATCGGCCACAAAATCTGGATTAATAGAACGCGCGTTAAAATCACCTGCAAGAACATAATGACATTCTTTATTTAAATATTTCTAATCGATGTCAATTAGAGAATTAATCAGTCTATCAGAAATGTTTGAATCAATAAGGCTTTGTCGACTACTATCAACAGGTACCACATAGCAAATACCAATAAATAAGTCCGTATTTAAAGAAAACAAATCGCCCTTTAATTCAATCCATTTAATACAGTTATGTGTTGGCTTAGATACATATCCCTTACATATATAATGATACCACCCGAGTTGCGTTTACAGGATTTCTATTTCGCAATTCAATGCAACTCAAACCCTTCAACATTTAAAACAGAACATTTATCGGTCCATGTTTTGATACTATAGATTTTAGTCTTGTTTTAGATTTCTTGAAAGAAATCAGACTTTATAAATCATTATAATGTGATCTTATAGATTTTTCCTTGTTTATACACCAGTTGATGGGCATTTGTTGATTTATATATATATACATAGTGTATATTACTACCATATCATCCTTATTTGTAAATAGTTTTATCTTTATATATTTACATTAAATTTTTATTTACTACTTCATTTCTTCATTTTCATCAGTTTTTTACGCACAATTGCCCTATTTATGTGACGACGTGCCGTAAAACACCATTCATTCAGTTATTCGGTCCATTTTTCTGTAAATAATATAATGTCAAATGTATATGATCTCCTGGCATGTTCATGCCTGTTAGGCGCTATATAACCTTTCATGTGTTGGTGCGCCTTAAAACCCAATTAAATTCAATTCAATTCAATTCTTTATGTTTTAGTTTATTTGCGCGCTTAGTAACTAAGCCTTGTGTGTTTAACAATGAACACCGTAAACACACCTTCTCCGTGTGACCCAAATCATGAGTTCCAGTATATTATCCGCAGGTATTTGAATCGCGGTTCTATTTATATTACTTTTGCTACAATTTCCATAACTTCACGAAAATAGTTATTAATTGAAATTCATGTGAAAAATGCGTTTTGGCTAAATTTTGTCATCTTTTTAGGGTATTTTACGTGAGTGGAAAAATGCGTTTTCGTGGTACATGATAAATAGATGGTAAACGCAAATTTCGCAGGTTATGTAAAAAATGCGTTCGAATTCTGTGAAGTTTGCGACCGGATTCTTCACACGTCACACCTGTCAAGAATGCGTTCTGTGAAAAATAAGGTCCAACACTGCTTGTATAACCAACATATATACAACGTATTGTATACTATTTTACAAACTCCGTGTAACTGGAAACATCAATATTCGCATCAATATTCGCCCATATCCGATGTGTTGTAAAGTCATATTAGTTAAAACTTTTAAAATAAATATTTCACCTCTTCGGTTACACTCTGCGTCATCATTACACATTCCACAAAATAACTCTTCATTTCTTAGAACTGAACCATATGTACGCCTTACACCTTTAAATCTTCATTCGGCAACCTCGTTTCATGTTCCTTCTACTAGGATTTTTAATAATGGCTCAAAAGTTTCCGTAACTCCTCTAGGATCACCTGTTTTGAGGAAATACCATATAAAGTCTCCTTTCATAAATCATTTAGTTCATTCAAGACGCAGGGTGTTTCACTCTATTAATAAGTGCAATACTAAGAGGTGCAGTTGTTGCAATTATTTATCTTGCAAGTCCACCATTAAATCAGCTGTTAATGGTAGATTGTTTAATGTATGTCTAGCTTCAAATGTTGATTGACGTACATCTCACGTCATTTATATTCTGACTTGAAATGCACCACGTTGCGGTATACAATATGTTGGACAAACAGATCGATCCTTAAAAGTTCGATTTTGTGAACACAAATATAATGCAAGTAATCCTAAAAAGTTAAAAAATTACTTGTTCCAACACTTTCGTCAGTCAGGTCATAATTTTAATAACGTTACTGTTCAACCGGTTGAATATATATTTTTTGATAGTCATGCTACTAGAAGCTTTAAAATAAAAGCTAGACATATTGCAGAACTTAAGTGAGTGAAAAACTTGACACCTTATCCACTCGGCCGTAATGACAATATTTATCAAGAAGGAAATATTTCTAAAGATCCTAATATTGACATAAGTTCTATATTTTCTATTCGAAAGCGTAAATCTAGGTCTCATGGTCTTAGGCGTAATGGTAACATCAAACGTAAATCGCGTGTAATTATTTCTGTTGCTGATTTACATACTATTTTTAAACGGTCTGGAAAGCACTCTATGCTTTCACGGCTTACCTCTTTGTTCATTTCTTCACTAAAGTTGATCGACGAGAAAGCCGACACAATTTTCATTCGTACAGATCCCTTGTATAACACTGCTTCCATAGTTCAAAGCTACACACAACATGTTCTCCGACCCCATGTTGACAAGGAGTCTGATCAGGTGAGGCATTTTCTAAAACTACTCTATATTAATAAAGGTATTGATTTCATTGACATGCCTAGTATTGTTCGAGATACTCATGTAGTTGATTATATCCCAACATATTAAAAATATTCCGAAAGTCCTGTAATATGTTATAAGTATAAAAAGCCTATTAGAAATATTATTTTCAACTACAACAAAATAGTTTCTGACCTTGATATAGTACATAATACTCCTAAGGAATGTGAATGCAACACATCAACATTTTGCTTTGCTCCAGCAGGCCATGTCATCACTGTTAATGTTGATATTGTTGATAAACGTATTCGACATTTGTTTACGAAAGGTCCTAAATATAGATTACCTTCAACTATTGATTTTAATGCCTGTCGTGCCCAGATCGCCCACTCCATTGAAGATTTTAGTATAAAATGGTGTCGTAAAGAATATGCGGACCCAAACTCGCTTTCTACTTGGAAAAAGTCAATTCTTAATATTATAGATAAACGTATTAACTTTTATAATGCTAACCCCTCTTTACTTCCTCCGAGACCTAGGTTTTCCTTTCGTAATTTAAAATCGGGAATTCAGGAATTTCATAATAAATTTGTTTTAGTTCCTGCAGATAAAGCAGCTAATAATGTAATTATTATTTGACGCCTACATTACGTCAATGTTTTATCTCTGGAACTCGGCAGCACCAATTCGTATACTCCAGTTAATTCTACTGAGGATGATGTTGTTTCCGCACATATCACTCGGTGTACTACTTTCAAGGCTGGTGTAAACAATCAGCAAAATAAACTGCCTACTATGTACTGGATTCCTAAATTACATAAAAATCCGTATAAGGCTCGCTTTATTTCGAATTCTAGTGCCTGCACCACAACAAACATCTCCAAACTGTTAACTTCTTGTCTTACTGCCGTTAAAGATCACGTTAAACTATATTGTGATAAAACTTATGAAAACTCTGGGATTAATTTATTTTGGTCTATAGAAAATTCAGGAGACGTTCTTGATACAATTTTCAATAAAGGTCAAGTTTAATCAATAAGTACTTATGACTTCTCTACACTATATACTACCTTACAACATCACCTTATTAAAGACAAGCTAATTACTCTTATTAAAAAAACATTCGCTAGAGAAAATACTACATTTTTGGCATGTAATAATATTAAAGCGTTTTTTACTAACGGCAGTTTAGACAATTATACTATGTAGACTTGCTATGAAGTTTGTGAAGCACTCATCTTCCTATTAGATAATATTTTCGTCAGGTATGGAACCACCGTTTATAGACAAATTGTTGGTATTCCTATGGTTACGAACTGTGCACCACTTGTCGTGGATTTGTTTTTATTTTACTATGAAAGAGATTTCACGTTGAGACTTTTACCAGATACCAAGGCAGATGTTATTAAAGCCTTTAATGACACCTCTCGGTATCTGGATGACATATTGAACATTAACAACCCTTTCTTTCCAACTATGGTTAATACTATTTATCCTAAAGAACTTCAGCTTAACAAAGCTAATATATCTGATAATAACGCTTCTTTTCTTGATTTAGATCTCTCGATAGAAAATGGTTAAAAAATTAGCAAAATCTATGACAAGAGAGATGGATGGGGATGTTCCCCGAGCAACTTCTTATGGGGTGTATGTGTCTCAACTTATTCGTTTTTCAAGAGCTTGTACTCGAGCTGAGGGCTTTAATATTCGTAATCTTTGTATAACTAAAAAGCTACTCAATCAGGGTTACCGTTACCATAAACTTCGTAAAACCTTTGCAAAATTTTATTATCGTAACCCTGATCTTCTTTCCAAATATGAAAGTAATTTAAGAACTCTTTTGCGACAAGGACTATCACAACCTGACTTCTATGGTGATGTGATTTATAAACTTCGTAAGATTCTTGGTCATGATCACTTTCATACTATCTTTGTTAAACTTGTTAAAAAGTTTATCAAAAGAGGTTATGACCCTATCATTTTGCAACGTACTTGGTGGTAGATCATTTTACAGCTCGCCACTATGCTTTCCTCTTTAATTGTACGATGACCGGACAGGCTGTAGACCCTATGATGACGCCTACCTAAAGCCCAATGGGACGTTGGCGTTTGATGTTTGTCTATGGTATGTCTTGTCGTGCCCTTAATGGTTTATTCTCGTGTTGCTCTGGGTTCTGCCAAGTCATTGAGTACCTTCATTGTGACTTTCTAGGCTTTTTTTTTTGTATTATATTTACACGAACATATTTGTGTTTTACTTATATTGCCTATTGATGCTGCCTTGTTGGTTAGAGTTTAGATCATGGCGGGGATTTCTTTATTTACACAGTCCTGTTTTAATGGGATGGCAGTAGGGTGTGTGAGGTTTGGTGCACCCTAGAGCCCGTTAAAACACCCAGTGGCCTACTTTGCCACTGACCGTTCCAAGGCGGTAGCCCTATTGTCAACCCTTTTGTGTGTGTGATGACGTTTGCGTTGAATATTACTTTTGCCTTCTTGTTTGTCTGTTTGCGTGTTTGTTCCTTGAAAGCTACTTTCCCTTTCCGATCTTTTTATATTTCTTGGGTGTGTAATGTACTTGAAACTACTTTTGCATACTCGAACGGGATTGGTGCAATGTACGGTTTCATGTACGTTCATATATTACGTCACAACATGTAAATCACGTGACAAACAATAACAAACAAACAAACAACAGCATTTTGGTTTCATTGTGGAAAATTTCCACGATGTTGCGAACATATATTGTGTTTGTTTCTAAGAAATGATGCAAATAAAATGTTAAAATCTATGTTATTGTTTTAATCATTTATTTGTTTTTAAGTGCGTGTACAATAAAAAGGATATTATAATTGAATTATGATATATGTACTCGTTCTTCCGCGGATTAATATTATTAATACGCGGAAGATCTCGCGCATATATCCCAAAACAAATCTAAAAACCTATAACAATTACGACAGCACATGATGATATATATACAGGATATGTAGATCATCTACTGACCTAAAAGACAGGTGTTTTTAAATTATCAGTTTACCTCAAGTGTCGTTATTAACGTGTTAACGCTTTCTAGATATACATACATGCATGTGTCACTCATTACATTATTTTGTAACAGGTATATATTTGCCAGGCTTGAATTATTTTCATCCGGATTGAATATAAACGCATGCATATACTTTCAACTTTTTCCGAAATAAAACAAAACAAATACATTTGGCAGAAACATATTTTTTTACGCTTTCATAACAAAAAACTGCTCTAATTATAAAAACAATATATTTTCTTAGCATATAATGTATTTTAAGGAGTCAATTAACATTGCAGAGAAGGTTTAACTGCTGTCTTTTTTGACTGTATATCGTGCAATACAATTGTGATTCAAAACTATATCGACTTCAGACAAATAAAGTGTTTCGTACCCCTACTACATTGACCTCGATGTTTTTGACGGCACAACATAGTGACGATAAATATTTTTTATGCGAGGACAACACATATCATGGCGAGACATTTTTATTTACTTTAATGGGATGATTATGAACTGTTTCAGTTTAGAAATAATCTCAACCGAATAATATATGTTTGCCAAGTTTCATTAAAATAGTTTAATTATTGAATAGTTTACACAATGCACTTCCAAATAATGTTCTTTGATGATTTTTCTTTGTACTTTTGCGTGAACCATATTGCAATTTTTCAATTTGCGGAGGTAAGTGGTTCTTTTAATGGTCAGAAATTGTGTTTTACAGATCCGATAACCCTTTATTCTCTGGAACTGATATAAAGCGCAGTTTGCCAAAATAGAAACATCTGGATGAATAATCGCGATATTTCTACATGTCTGGCAACGTCGAGATTAACATTTGTATAATCACATTAGTCGCACTTGAGTAACTAGATATCAGTAATTGATATTGAAACACTAATATGATGTTGGCAGAGTTGAGAGTGTTGCGATTTCTACTAAACATAAGGCCTCCACTATTCATTCAACATTCACACTCCCTGTAGGAACCCTAAACGTGAAAACGGTCATAAATGTGAAAACTGTCATAAATGAAATACAATTTTACCGTAAACGTGAAACTTACCGTAAATGTGAAAACCCCTTGTCATAAATGTGAAAACGACCCTGGTGATAAATGTAATACAATTTTACCGTTAACGTGAACCCCCACCCCCCACACCCCCCCTCTTTTTTTTTTTTTACCGTAAACGTGAAAACATAGCAACGTTGAACGTAAAAAAAAATCCTTCACCCTTTTCTCTTTGTGTGCACTTCATGTGTCTCTGTAGTTGCTGGTCATTGTTAGTCACCAAAAATGGCCTGTCGTCCGTCGGTCGTCCTTCCGTTAACTTTTTATAGTCAACACTCTAGCCCTCTCTAATTTTACCAAAGTTGGCTATTGATGAAAGCGCGGACGACCTAGAAAATAACTTAAATCGGATGATAAACGTCAGAGTTATGGTCTGTGATCTAATCAAAAATGCTATAATTTGCCTTGTCAACACTCCATCACATTCATTTTGCGAATTATCTTGACCAAACTTGGCCAGAGTTTTAATATTGATGAAAGCTCAAAAGAGTTCAAATACCACTAATATCGGTTGATAAACATTAGAGTTATGGCCCCTGATTTAATGAAAGAAATGCTATAGTAATTTCACGTCAGACTAGAAACAGCAGATCTATGGCCCTTGGTTAGTTTAAAAATGCTAAACTTTACATATTGTTAAACACTCTAGCTCCTTAACTTTACATATTGTTAACACTACAGCTCCTTAACTTTACATATTGTTAACACTCTAGTTATATAACTTTACATATTGTTAACACTCTAGCTCCTTAACTTTACATATTGTTAACACTCTAGCTCCTTAACTTTACATATTGTTAACACTCTAGCTCCTTAACTTTTCATATTGTTAACACTCTAGCTCCATAACTTTACATATTGTTAATACTCTAGCTCCTTAACTTTACATATTGTTAACACTCTAGCTCCTTAACTTTTCATATTGTTAACACTCTAGCTCCATAACTTTACATATTGTTAACACTCTAGCTCCTTAACTTTACATATTGTTAACACTCTAGCTCCTTAACTTTACATATTGTTAACACTCTAGCTCCATAACTTTACATATTGTTAACATTCTAGCTTCTTAACTTTACATATTGTTAACACTCTAGCTCCTTAAATTTACATATTTTTAACACTCTAGCTTCTTAACTTTACATTTTGTTAACACCCTAGCTCCATAACTTTACATATTGTTAACACTCTAGCTCCTTAACTTTACATATTGTTAACACTCCAGCTCCTTAACTTTACATATTGTTTTACACTCCAGCTCCTTAACTTTACAAATTGTTAACACTACAGCTCCTTAACTTTACATATTGATAACACTCTAGCTACTTGACTTTACATTGTTAACACTCTAGCTCCTTAACTTTACATATTGTTAACACTCTAGCTCCTTAACTTTACATATTGTTAACAGTCTAGCTCCTTAACTTTACATTGTTAACACTCTAGCTCCTTAACTTTATATATTGTTAACACTCTAGCTCCTTAACTTTACATATTGTTAACACTCTAGCTCCTTAACTTTACATATTGTTAACAGTCTAGCTCCTTAACTTTACATTGTTAACACTCTTGCTCCTTAACTTTACATATTGTTGACACTCTAGCTCCTTAACTTTACATATATATTTGACACTCTAGCTCCATAACTTTACATATTGTTGACACTCTAGCTCCTTTACTTTATATATTGTTGACACTCTAGCTCCTTAACTTTACGTATTGTTAACACACTGGCTCCATAACTTTACATATTGTAAACACTCCAGCTCCTTAACTTTACATATTGTTAACACTCCAGCTCCTTAACTTTACATATTGTTAACACACCAGCTCCTTAACTTTACAAATTGTTAACACTCTTGCTCCTTAACTTTTCATATTGTTAACACTCTAGCTCCTTAACTTTAAATATTGTTAACACTCTAGCTCCTTAATCTTACATATTGTTAACACTCTAGCTCCTTAACTTTACATATTGTTAACACTCTAGCTCCTTAACTTAACATATTGTTAACAGTCTAGCTCCTTAACTTTACATTGTTAACAATCTTGTTCCTTAACTTTACATATTGTTAACACTCTAGCTCCTTAACTTTACATATTGTTAACACTCTAGCTCCTTAACTTTACATATTGTTAACACTCTAGCTCCATAACTTTACATATTGTTAACACTCTAGCTCCTTAACTTTACATATTGTTAACACTCTGGCTCCTTAACTTTACCTGTTGATAACACTCTGGCTCCTTAACTTTACATATTGTTAACACTCTCGCTCCTTAACTTAACATATTGATAGCACTCTAGCTCCTTAACTTTACATATTGTTATCACTCCAGCTCCTTAACTTAACATAATGTTAACACTCCAGCTCCTTAACTTTACATATTGTTAACACTCCAGCTCCTTAACTTTACATATTGTTAACACTCCAGCTCCTTAACTTTACATAATGTTAACACACCAGCTCCTTAACTTTACAGATTGTTAACACTCCAGCTCCATAGCTTAACATATTGTTAACACTCTAGCTCCTTAACTGTACATATCGTTAACACTCCAGCTCCTTAACTGTACATATTGTTAACACTCCAGCAGCTTGAATTGTTAACACTCTAGCTCCTTAACTTTACATATTGTTAACACTCCAGCTCCTTAACTTTACATATTGTTAACACTCCAGCTCCTTAACTTTACATATTGTTAACACTCCAGCTCCTTAACTTTACATATTGTTAACACTCTAGCTCCTTAACTTTACATATTGTTAACACACTAGCTCCTTAACTTTACATATCGTTAACACTCCAGCTCAGCTCCTTAACTTTACACAATGTTAACACTCCAGCTCCTTAACTTTACATATTGTTAACACTCCAGCTCCTTAACTTTACATATTGTTAACACTCCAAATCCTTAACTTTACATAGTGTTAACACTCTAGCTCCATAACTTTACATATTGTTAACATTCTAGCTCCTTAACTTTACATATTGTTGACACTCTAGCTCCTTAACTTTACATATTGTTGACACTCTAGCTCCTTAACTT
>JAWPHD010019276.1:0-36399 GCA_037043455.1 Cyrtodaria siliqua
CTGGAAAAGTCATATTGGACGAGCCGTTAGGCGAGTCCAATATGATTTTTTCCAGCTGTGTACGAGTCCAAATATATCCCGTATTGTACAGAACCATGTTAAGTAACCTTTTTATTCTATACCTTTATTTTAACCAATCATTTATAATTCGGATATAACTTTCGTTTGTTTCATGCTTTCAAGCAAGTCGCTATGACATCGAAAGCACAATTGCATGTAGGTCTATGTATTTTATATATTGTGTTCGACATGGCTTACTCTCAAGCTTTATTTGCTTGAAAGAATGCCCATTTCTCCGTTGTCAACAGTGATTAAATACTACCGAAGGTCAGTTTCAAACAATGATATATTATGCTAGTTTTTTGTGTTTTTTTTTTGTTATAAAGGAAAATTAAATAAAAATATGTGCAATAGATAGGTTTTCATTACTTGACAACAATTTATGGTTAGGTAATGACAGAAGCCTGTCGGTTCTGATTTTTATTCGGACCTTTTCACGCGTTTCGGTCTTTATCATAGGTTTAACATGGAACCTGTGAAGCGTACAATACGAACAAAATACGGGATATTTTGTACGCGCGTGCGTCCCGATACGGAAATATATTGTACGGTCACATGACTCGAAAGAGCGTCTACGATTGGATGTATAAATTAGGTATAGAATAATACCATGTTTTGATTGTTCAGATAACAATATAACAAAGTAAAACATATAACTGAATTTTGAGTAAGATTCCGCTTGTACTGTATTATTTCATGTTCTTTAATATCGTTTCTAAAAAATTTACTACTGGAGTGTTTGTCGATATATATATACATATTGTGTGTGTGTGTGTGTGCGTGCGTGCATGCGTGCGTACGTGAGTGTATGAGTTTTTGCACAAGGCCAAATTGAAAGTAAGATGTATATGATGTAGGTTTTATAACTCTAATGTGTTACCTTCTTTAAATAAAGCTTTTATTATTATTATTATTATTATTATTATTATTACTACTTATTTTTACATACAACTTAGTAACGGTTTTAAATGTATGTTTCTCTCCAGGACTATCAAGAAATGTTCATATAATGTTTAAGACTTAAATTTGTTACTTGATAATACTACATCTTTAAATCTAGTATTTCTACATATATTGGCATGTATGTTTTTTTATAATACGACATAAGGAGAAGGAATAGATAGCGGTGCCACTGAGTTTCGTCGGTGTGTTCTTGGGCAAGACACTTTCCCTTAGCCTCGTCCGTCGGATGGGGACGTAAACCGGGCGTCCGTGTATCGGTCTATCCTCCGAGCACGTTAAAGAACCATAGGAATCTATTCGATAATAAGAGTAGGGCACGGTTCCCGGATTCCTATGTATCCTTCCCCTCTCTCTCGGGCGGCTCTAAATAACCTATACTGTGTTGATAAGCCGTTAAACAACATTCAATTCAATTCAATTCTTACAGTGTATGTAATAAATGAATCCCATTTTGGAGGGCGGTGCGTTTGGGGTTGACTCCATCCACAGTGTCATACATATATATGTTTCTACCACATGAACAACAAAGACGCTTCTCTTGCAATAGATAGGCATGAATGATATATGTTGTATGTATTTAGATTCACTAGAACTTCATGACCCGAAGCAGTTCAATTTTCCAAAATCACTATCAGTGCAATTTTAGGTGTTGCAAATTTATAGAGTGACGATAACAATATAAAAATGCATTTCTTATTTCATAAATATAAATTTACATTTTTTGGATTGTTGTTAAAGAAAAGCACAGGTAATCATCTATTCAATATCAACAACAGCTAGTTATTAATTCTAGCAGACAAAACACAATTATGCAAACAATGTAAAGGAACTGGCTCGAACATTTGTCTTGGCTCCTCATCAAGTAACGTCTATTCATTTTTTTGAAAAACATGAAAACCCATGTAATTGATTAGTCCTCACAGTACATACCAGATTACGACGAACACTATATGCAGCCAAGAAATGCATCTGTTTAATGATGTAAAATTCAAGACACTTTGACTTTTATAATCTTGAAAGCTTTTAGATGTTTTATTTATCAAATGTTATTTAAATATTTGATACTACGATCGCAGTTCCGCAGTGCTCTGTAAATTGTATTTGTATTACAACAGTTTTAAATGGTTTAAACGTACTTTTTCAACAAAGTTTATATATTTATGACATTTAAAGAAATCAGTTAAAATGATATTTGTATAATCCTACAATTAGGAAATATTCATCGATAATGACGTAGATCTATAAAACAGTCAAACATTCTTTTCGCGAACCTTTACTATACTCAGTTTCATGTAATGTCGCAACAGACATGACGTTCTGCGACTAATGGTGTGAATAAAACAATAAGTGATATTTATAACATATTTTTTTGGGGCATATGCGATTTAGACTGCTTCTCGAGGGCCGTAGGCCCGAGAGTGCAATATAAATCGCATACGAGAAAAAACATGCTATACATGTTTTGTACCATAGCCATTTATCCAAGTAAGCGCGTTTTAGGGCGTTGCAGTTTTCAGTAAAATAACAGCTCGATCCAATAAAGAAATAGCATTATCACGCGGCATGAGCATGACCCATGTTTTGATTATTGCAGCCAATCGCCTATGTATATTATTGGGCAAATGCAATGTCAAGGAGTGCTGTTTTGGTAATGGTTTAGTTGTTTTGATTGACAGGTTGTGTGTAAAAATTACAACTGTGCGAGCGTAAAATTGAGTAGACCATGGTATAACTACCGAATCTGTCATTTATAGCACGGCTGAATGGCAGTAAATAGATAGTAGTTTTTGTAAATTTACCCTCAGTACAATTTTATCAATAAAAATGCAAATTTTAATCAAAATATCCTAAATGAAACTGTGTTATGATAGAAATATAATATTTTGATGTTTTATGAGGATTTATTATGGTTTGGGATTTAATCCAATCAGAATCTATCTTACAATCTAACTATATGCCCTAAAATACTTATACTTTTTCAGCCAATCAGAAGCCCCAAACAAATATCAGTGGTATCTGACCTAAAGACCGCCTGAACATTGGGAAGAATGTCCATATGATGCTTCATACAATAACAGCCTGTGGTTTTGCGAGAGTCTGCAACGACGAAAAAACTACGGAATACTGGCCGATATATATTTTCCATTGGTCTTCGATCAGTACAGCTAAACATTTAAATTCATATGTTCTACGTAACGAGAACTATAATTATGACATAGGTGATATTTTTTTAAGGCCAGTAGGGCTTATGCCATGGTCTTTTGTCCGTCGCCCGTCGTCTGTCATCCGTTAACTTTCTGATGTCAACACCTTCATTTTTCATTACCAATCTTTACCAGATTATTAATATCAATGAAAGCTCGAAGGAGTTCGAAAACCAGGTCGGACCAGTAACAACGGAGTTATTGCCATTGAATTAACGAAAATAGCTGTATTTTGTCTTATCAACACTCTAGCGATTTTACGTTGCATCCTACCTTTACTAAACGTTGCCAGATTGTTGATATTGACACAAGCTCGGTCAAGTTCGAAAACCAGCCAGGTCGGACCAGTAACACCGAAGTTATGGCCCTTGATTTATTGAAAAATGTGTTAACCTTTTGATGTCAACACTCTAGCACCTACGTTGTTCATCTGATCTTTTAGGTCTCACTAAACAGTTATTTCCATTGGCAGTCACGGTAGGGCAGTCACGGTAGAACTTTCTGGAGCTTTATAAAAAGATCTGTGTTATTCGGTTCTTGTTTATTTCTTAAAATGTGCAAATATTTTCTCTGCTTTTGTTGCAGGTGACAATAATGGGACAAGTTCATGATTTCATACAGGTTAGGATATGGCTGAATGTTTCTGAGCCCAGATCTGAGACTCCAATACTGGGTAGTGATACATTTGAAAATGTCAGTGAAATGGACAAATTTAAGCGGGTCTCTTCAAACTATTGATATAAAAAAAGAAAATTGGTCAATCCCGTGTTTTTTTGCTGGATATTTCGCGCAACAGTCATCAAGTTTCACAAAGAAAATATTTTTAAGAAAATTCATTAAGTTCTACAGTGGTCCAGAGGGGTCCTGCTACATATGCAGAGCTATGTAAAATTAACTGTGTTGTGAGACGTTTACTAGTATACCAAACTTTAATAGATTGTTATGATAGGGCCTGCCTTTTGTCGTATTTAAGCAAAAACTTTGCAGTGATGATCAGTAAAAAGCCTTGTTGTGCATATTGTCGCCGTGTTCCGGTTGATTGATTTTTGGAGGAGATATGGCCCTTTAAATGTTTTAATACACAAACATTTTCCAGGCTAGTATCTTCCGAACTCCTGGACGGATTTCAGCGAAATATTGCAAGGTTGATCAGTATCAAGCCTAGTTGTGTAAATCGTCGCCGTGTTCCGGTTGAATTTTTCTTTTGAGTAATTATGGCCCTTAAAAGGTTTTAATACACTAACTTTGTACAGACTAGTTCTCCTGAACCCCTGGCTTGATTTCAACGAAACTTGGCAAGAATGATCAGTACCAAGCCTAATTGTGCATATCTTTGCCATATTCCGAATTTTGTTGACAGAGTTATAGCCTTATACACACACTTTATCCAGACTAGTTTTCCTGAACCTCAAGCTGGATTTCAATGAAACTTGGCAGGAATGATCAGTACCAAGCCTAGTTGAACATATCGTTGTCTTGTTCCGGTTGAATAATATTTGGTGGAGTTATGGCTCTTTAAAACGCTTTAATACACACACTTTGTCCGGACTAGTTTTCCTCAACCACCATTCGGCTTTCAACGAAACTTGGCTGCGTATATCATTGTCTTATTTCAGTTGAATACTATTTGGTGGTGTATGGCCCTTTAGAGGTTTTATTACATAAGCTTTATCCCGACTACTTCTAATCCTCTATCTGGATTTCCATTGAATTTGGTAGGGATGACCATTACCAAGCCTAGTTGCACATACAATTATCTTCGTCGTGTTCCAGTTGAATGATTTTTGGCAGATTTATGGCCCTTTATCTTGGAGGGAAGACATCTGTTTTTACTAAAAAAAACGCCAGTTCTAATTTAGGATGTTTATTTAGAGACCCGAGGCACTACAATTATATTAAAAGTGTTTTTTACCGCCTACATAAAGGGACCCCTCTACAGGCTGTCAAAACCTATTTTATATAATTGTTGTGACTCGAGTCCCTAAATAACCATACCAAATTAGAAATAGGGCCGCTTGTTTAAATTGTTAGCATGGGTCAATGGTTTAAGTTTCTGTTGTGGGTGATTTTTTTGCAATGTTTTAACAATAGGAATTTTATGAAGACAACCTTTGATATAAGAGCCGTTTTAGCCAGTAGAGCGTCCACAGCTTGCTTCAGTAGATGATGCAATTTTATTTCAACGAGTGAACTCCAAAAGCGATAATCTCAGGAGTGTCGTAGGCACGAGTGAGAATAATGTTTTTGAAGCTCACGAGATGAAATAAAGTTGCATCTTCAACTAAAACCAAATTCTCTTTTTATTTTATGCTTTCAAGAGCTGAAATATTTTTTTTGTGTATATTTCACTTTTTTTTTTATTCCCCACTGGTAGCCCCAATTTTATAACCGCTTCACTAAAGATCATTAGTTAATACACGACGTAAACTAGTTCTGAAATTGTTATTTCTGTCAACATATTTCCCGCAAAAATGAACATCAAAGTTTATGAAAAAAGCTATGAAATATATAGTTTTTACGTGAAACATACCACCACTACCAGCGTGACAATGATTCATCTTCTTATTGTTGTATTCATTGTTGAATGAAAAAAGTTGAATAAAAAAATAGTTCCAAGACAGTGAAAATTATATATGGTAATTTCACTATTTGAAACAGTCAGATTATCAATTTATTTTACTGAGCAGACTATATAATTTACTGGAAAGCATAAAATAAAACATTATATTACCAAATATCGGAAAGGTGAAGGTTATATCCTGTCTAGTACACTCATTATCCCTTCCCAAACGGGAGAAAATATAACCAAGATATGCTGACAAATCAAGATATTGATTGAATTTTTACGACCCTGATAAGACGTAAATATTAAATCGATATGGCCTAAAAACAATGTTCTTTGGGAAGTGCATTCGATTGCATAACAACATGAGTGGCGGAAATTGGCAATTTTTTAGAAATTATTTTGTCAATAATTTGAGGTGCGTTCAGCAAGTATGAAATGCAAGAATCCCATTTATTGACGCATTCATTCTTGAATATCTCTGTCTGTCTATGTAAACGATTCTTAAACTATTGTTTTATTAAATAACAGATTACAACATTTACACTGCGTTTGAATACCAGGATCAAATATCCTCTCACTAGGCAATTAATAACGACGGATACCTTAATACTGCTAGTTTAATAAACACATATTATTATCTACATATCGTACTACGGAAGACCTGGAGCAACATAGAAACTTTAATTGTGATTATGTTATCATGAAATAAACGGAATAAATGGTTTTCGATAAAACTTAAGTAATTAATTTATTTCATACTAACGAAATAAAAGCTATTAAAGTAAATTATGTCGTTCTAACGAAAAAAACAAAAACTCTAAATTAAATATGCCCACGTACGGCTTCCGTTTATAAATAAAACCTTTTCTCTTGAAATTACATGCTCCAGTAAATCAACACATCAATAAATCCCACAATTTATTAAATCACGACAGCTCCATAATGTATGAGCTATTTTTATCAAGTTTGCAAAGGTCGTACATGTGAGAAACATTATATCTTCCTATGATATCAAGGGTTCTGTGGTATCACGGTAGTGTCCAATCTATAAAACAGTATGCATCTCTGCTAAAATATGATGATTATTTTATAGATGTGATGACTTTAGGTACATATAATAAAATTATTGAAAAAAATAAGTATATTTATCATAAATAAAAGGATATTTCAAAATAATGCAAAAATGTTGACAATTTCCTTATGATCTTTAAAATTCATCACCCCTAGTCTCCATAAATGCAGTTTCCATTACGTTGAAGGTTATACAATTCATTATTTTTTAGTCTAATGAGACTGTTGTACATTATGGTTTCTAAAAATGGTCACTCATTGAATCTTATACCAGTTCCTAACAAATACAGGATACACAATATGTGCATACCTTGATACCATAGAACTTTTAAAATAATAAGCTCAATGAGGGTATCCTTCTTTTCAAATTTAATTCTGATATTTTTACGTAAAATTGATTACGATTTATATCATAACAATGTAGTAGAAGGGTCACAGAAAGCATTTGCATTTCCTTTTTCTTTAAATATTGTTTATAGTTTTGTTTTTTTCGTCAAACCATTTAAGTGCAGTGATACCATAGAACATCATGCTACCTAAAGAATCACACTACTACTTAAATTAACGATGTAGTTGAAGACAAACTCCGTTGTGCACTCACTTCAAACATTTTTTATTCGTAATAGTTTATGTCAAATGATATACGTATGTGATTGCCTCTAAGTTGTGTTGCTTCTCATGAACCGACTGAATAAAATCGAGTCTGCCACTTTTCTCCCTTGTTTGAGTTTGTTGCTTCCAAGGCATCCACCTTTCAGTATTTGTTGACATTCACTCTATCGTTTGTTTAGTGGTGTGTGGCGTCTGTAAAAAGTATTCCGACTACAAATCACTCATTTTATTACTTACTGGTCCTTTGGGATCATCAAGTCCAATCATTGTGACTTTAAAGTAGAACACAGCTGAAGCCGGTGCTAGTGGGTGTGAGAGGTGTTACACCTCATAAATAGCCGAAATACAACCGAGTCTGCTACTTGTTTTCTATTGTTTTCTATTGTTTGAGTTTGTTGCTTCCAAGGGATTGATCATCCTTTCAGTATTTATTGACGTTCACTCTAGCGTTTGTTTTGTGCTGTGTGGCGGCTGTACAAAGTAGTGCCGAAAGAATCAAACCCAATCGTTGTGGCTTAAGCCAGTGCTATGGGACGTGAGAGGTGTTGCACCTTATATCACCTCTCAGTAACAGAATGGATATCCACATGGACAGCAATTAGAGAATGTCCAGGCTGCGTCAGGGGTTATATGTACTGTGCTTGGCTTACAGTAACTTTTGATTTTAAAGCAAACAGCAAAATACATTTTAGAATGTAGTATTTTATAGTCATGGATTGATTTGATATATTCCTAAACAAATCTCTTGCATTCGAGAACAGTTGTGCCAATGTTCAATTAAATCTGTGAGGTAGAGATTTCAAAATGTTCATTTTTACCAGATATGTATAGCGCAGTGTTTAGCAACACACGAATAGTATGACTACGTTTCCGTAGTTTTATACACTTTCAAAACAGTTCAAATTTATAAACCAAACAACACTAGTTCGTCAATCCCATGGTTAAAAACGTACTTCAGCCCGCAAACAACCTTTCACCAAATATTTCCAAATTATTTCCAATCATGTTCCTATATGACATCCTAAATATGACATCCTTAGGACATGTAGAAAATAACTAGCCATTTAAGGGAGTAAACAACCGTTATATTAGTTCATTACATAATGAAACAACGAGCTTACAACACGCGTAATAAGGTGATGCACATCATAATAAAACATTGATCGCCGGCCGGGGCATTCTATTTATTTTATAAAAATGGTAATATTAGGAGCTACTATTATTCAGCATATTAAGGGCAGTGCTAGGATTGGGCGGCCCTGTGACTGAGTGGGTATTTCAGCATGTCAGCACTATGACATCGAGCATTGAGCTAACTGCCACAAGTAACACTGTCATGATATGAGATGTTTAAGAGGTACGTTAATTTTCCAATACATACATACCTAGTATAGTCTACAGGCAAGTTAGTGAATATTGCGCATTTACTTTTGATCATATTACATTGTCATGTTGACCTTTTTTAAACTGTTAAGGTTATGCCTCTATGCCTATGCGATCCTTGGCATACATGAGGTCTTTGACAATCTTTGAGTTCACTGACATATTATTGAAAGAAGCCATGTATCTCGAAACTATACTGTATGCTCATTTTAAAGAACTGATCTAGATTTTGTTGGCATTGATAGGAAGTTATCCTATTTTAATATGAGGCTCAATGATCAAGTTGGGAAATTATCAACCCCAAGGCCTTTATAATGTTTTCTTAGAATTCTTGCTTTCTATGAAGATCTCCTAAATGCATTTAATTCAAAAGATTCAATCAACATTTCCTCGTCTCATCTGAATTCTTATGTTCAGATAAGTGATAAGAATGCAAATGGGGGAAAATGACCTCTCGTTTCTATATGAAAGTATGTTGTTGTAAATGAGAAATATAATTACAAATAAAATTATACTTTGTTTCCTGTCCAACATTTATGACTGATATGAATTAAGGTAAGGTATTAACTGTGTACAATGACAATCCTCTAAGATCATCTTAATTGTTTCAATGAAAACTACCTGAGCCCCCACATCCGTTCGAGGGGCGATTAACAATTCCAAACGGCACTGCCAGGCATATGAATTATTGCGTTGGAAGAGAATTAAGTCACTCTTTTAGTTAGGAAAAGTTAAGTTAAACATCTCTGCTGTATTGCATGTTATATATACAATATACATTGCTTGAATACATGCTGTCTTAGTTTCTGAACATTTCAGTAAAATTCGTTTGCGGGATTTTATTTTATAGATACTTAGAGCACACTGGACAGCCGACGACACGACGACTTTGAAACAATAACGCAGACTTATACAAATGCAGTACCTTTTAGCTATGTCATTCAAAACAATACATTGCCATTGTTGTTATAGATACGGGTGTTCAATGGCAGATTAAACTTACCACTCATGTTGTTGGTTTCAAGGTCATACATAACGTGGCCCGCCTTAATTCCATTAAGCGATGGGAAATCTTATATTAGCAGGATTTTATAATGGATATTTCAACAATAAAACACGCTTAAAAAGATTTTATACTGAAAAAATGTGATAACCCATTTAAAAGTGCCTATTAAAAAAGTTTTAATTTTACAATATGCAAAGTTTTTAAGCCTAAATTAAGATTTTTGTTTCATACCCAAGCCAATCCCGTTTTCGCTTCTTGGAGAAGGGGTTGTATGAGGTATGAAAGTTACTACTCGGACCACGTAATGGGCAAATCTCATCTGTTTATGTAATTACTATCCGTGAACCGTGTATGCCAAGTTTCATCAACATATCATGTGACGTAAACCATACTTTAAACACTTCGGCTAGTAAAGCCATACATATCTGAACAATACCCTCGAGGATTACAAATATCAAATGATGAAGCAATTATTAAACAAAAATGGTATTCGCGAACGTTTTAAACGACCCTCTTATAAATCGATGTAATTATAGCCATGATTGAAGTAAGCTATTGGATTTTTGATAGCTATTTATTGTGCTTATTTCAAATCAATACATATTTCATATTGCTTGATGTTGTCTGACATAATCTGAATGTATGTCGGTAATGCGTGATAGAACTACCGACACACGTGTTAGTACCAATTAACACCAGGAAGTGTATATGCATAAGACGTTTTGTACTTTGTAGAATGACTTGCATGTTTCTGAAATAATAAACGAACTTTATTTTTTATCAGGTCACGTGATAATACTTTACGTTTTAAACATGCTACAGTCGGTTGCAAATAACTATATATAATAGGCACAGTTTGACTGAATTGAAATCTCAAATGGCATCCATATGGTAACTAAAGCGAACAATCTGTTCTTCTTTTGAAATACTTAATTATATATTTATAGACGGACGCAACGTTTTACACTCGTTTCGTATTCACGCTTTTCCTGTACACTATTTTATGCCTATTTAAGATCACATTGTCCTTGCTTTGAGCAGACGAGAGTCCCCTCCTATATTCACATACTACAAAAGGCATTCAGGATTTTAATGGAGAAGTTCTTACTCTATCCGAAGTTATGCCCACTTGATGTCATTTTCTCGATAATAACAAGCATACAATTATAGCTGCTTTATAGTATACTATACGAAACAATTAAGCAGGGTTTAACGCAAGTCTAAAGTAGCTGTCGAGAAAAAAAACATTTTAACATGTCGATCTGCACAACCCTACCGAGAAACAGGGTGCCTAAGATAAAACCTTATCTCGGCAGTTACGTTCCGATCCCGTCAGGTGCACTTCATTTGATGACGTCAGCACCTCTTTTGATGACGTCTGGGGGTATATTTGAAGACGTCTTGGTAGTTTTGAACGAAAAAAAACGTGGAAAAAAGGTAAATTAAAAGATTTTAAATGATCAACATGATAAAAAGAATATCATGTTAGTGCCTGATCGTATCCACTTGTTCAGGTTCGGCACGAAAAAAATGAAGCCCTCGGCACAGCCTTGGGAGCCTAGGCACAGCCTCGGACTTCATTTATTTGTTAGCCTCACCTGATAAACTGAATAGGATCAGGCACTAACATGATATTCTCTATATATCTGGCCAGGATGTGGAAACAACGTTTAACATAAATTTAGTGCTCAGATAAATGAACACATCTACTTTTCAAAGAAGTTAGTATCTTTACCCTAATGTAAGACTGTCACAGTGGATAAATGTGATTGAAGAACAAACAACCATTATTGCAAAGTTTCGACACGATAGCTCTGGTAGTGTTTCAGTTATTGAAATAAAATACAAACCCAACAGAACGGCAACACATTTTTTTTTTACAAACTTTACTTGATAATGATGTTACCATAACATTGAAATGTGTGGTTTCAAGAATACCAAATGGAATTGTATGACTTTTTGGCCGATTTTTTAAAATATAAAAAAATCAAAATGTATTTAATATACTTTACCTCTTGAAAACATAGTAGGCACGAGCTTAGCTTTAAGTTCAAGAATTAAGTAGTTACAGATGAAGCTAAAATATGACTTAAACAAAACATGTGCTCCAAATTCCGTTTTTGCAATTGATGCGTTAATGAAATTAATAATGCTAACATGAGGTATTATGATGGAACACTAATTAAACATGGCACATTTGCATCCTTTAATTATATAGCATGCTTTAATGTGGTATTATAGCGCGATATTTACAGGATATAGACATTCTTGCAAGGTGGCCATCTCATGACGTCACAAAGTTAGAACTGAACATATAGTCGCACCAATAGATTAGGTCATGACTTCCAGACCCCATGTGCACAGGCGGGCACCTGAATAGAACCACCGACGTTACGCAAACCAGCTATATAGCTTCCTCACAGAAAGATTCCTGGTCCCACGAGGGTTCGAACCCGCAGCGGTGAGGACTAGGCCACGGACGCCCCTTCACCCATAGTTAGAAAACAGTGGATTTATTGTAACTACAACTGTCTTTAATTATAGGCAATAGTATGCATGCGTGTCAAATCTGATGGATTTGTGATGGATGGCTGGGTAATGCCTTAATTGTAATCTGGCTCAAACAATACCATTGAACTACATTGCATTATAAAACCTAGGTACACGTCCGTGTGAATTTGATTAAGGCGCATATAAGTTAAATATCTTACATGCAATGTGAACCTAGTACCAAAAAGTGTAAAATATCAGTAAAGATATAAAATGAAATGCAATACATGTATTATTTATCCCTTGTTTCTTTCACAGTTTCTTTACTTTTATATAGAAAATCATTTTTCTAAGACATTATAATAAGTATTTATATGGATTTAAGAAACCAAATTAAGCTCCTTTTATTTTAACTATTTTCTTTCATTTCATGCATCTAAAACAAACTTTATAGAAGTTAGTTTTACCCAAACCCTCATAAAGCCGATCTTTTACAAACGCCTGTTCGCTGACAAAATATTCGGACTACGCTAATCGGAACAACATTAATATTAACAAAGAATTGGTACAACTAGGACCAACACCCGATCAGCACTTTCAGTTGTTGGTTGTCTAAGTCTGTATGTCAGTGATACATACAAGTATTTATATACATATTAATTATTTTAGACATGATATGTGGATGATCAATTCTTGCATACCGGACAAGGATATCCGTCATTTTACCGGGGCTAGATATTTCCATCTCACCCTAGGGTCGAGATAAAATTCACGCGCGCCAACATCCGGTATGCAGGAAAACATGCAAAACGTTAGTAGCTGGCGGCGTCAACGTACATTTCTCTGATAGGCAAGAAAAAGAATCATGGATATTCGGTTCAGATAGGGAATTCCAACCCTCGGTATAAGTGTTTTAATCGGAACCTCGGCAGAGCCTCGGTTCCGATAAAAACACATTTACCTCGGGTTGGAATTCCCTATCTTCACCATGAAAGATTCTTATATTCTCTATTTATTGGCCACATATTTAATCTTAGCATTAGAGATCCCATTGTGTCTGTACATTCAATGCATATCACCATTATTTTGATAAATGGATGTGCCATTGATAAATGACCCATCCATGATTCCAAGAATGGCAGCATAGACAAATAGTTGTAACATTTTTTGGTTTGAATTTTCAATGACTTGTATGGCTACATTTGTAATTTAGAAGTGTTGCCAATTTAATTAAGGACTTAGTATTCCCGCTGAAAAGCATGAAAAGGAATGTTAGAGAACTGACAAGCTGTCGCTGAAACAGACTCTACTGCTATTTTGTTGCTTCCAAAGGGATCCCCTTTTCAGAATTTATTACCAATCGTACACTAATACATACCATAACTGTGCGTGTGTTCTATAATTGAATTTGTTTAAATGGAAACATGGCCATCTTGACGTTTTTATCAAGCATTAAAATTAGCTTTTCGATTGATTAATCCAGCATCATTTTGACTTTAAAACTGCTTGCATATCATTAAAAAAATAATATTGCCGTGTGTCCCTTTAACATCAACTGCCGGATGAGGACGTAAATCGCATGGGCTCGAACATAAACGAAACATTTGAATATATTCCAAAATTAATGAAGGCCATGTTTCCCGGATTCCTCTGAATCCTTCCTTTCCCTCTGGGGTCGCTCAAAATAACTTAAGCTAATACTATTTTGATGAGTCGCGAAACAACGATTCAATTCAATTCAATTGTTCAACTGCTCTAATACATAAGCACTCGACTTACCAGAACAGAAAAAAAAATCATATACGTTAATCGCGTTATGTAATGTACGGTTACTGGACTAATTGCTCGTTCTCTGTAACTGTTTATCCTAACCGTCTGTGGTTTACAAGCATGAACACATTTCTTTCGCGGATCTGATAATCCCTGTAGTGTGTTCTCGGTTTCGTTTCACAATTAGTTATTAAAATACAATCGCAGTTCGTTTCTTAACATAATTACCAGTGCGGTTGCGTTACAGCATTAGTAATTGTATTAATTGATTTGCCAACGGTATGTGTATCTTTACCGTGAAGTTTGCACATTGACGCCTTCAGTAGCGCATCTCTTCCATCTTCATCATTATCATCCTGGCGCCTATGTTCAGTGAAATAAATACTAATAATGTAGTCTTGTTCTCGTCTACGTTAGGCGTTCCCGCACTTGTAGCTCCTTTTGTGAAACGTTTTGTGTAGACAGAGTCTACAAAATCAAGAGTTAGCGGATAGTAACAAGAGATATGGTTCTATTTTTATGTCGAAATGTGGGCTACAAACCGGTCCAAGGCGGTATCCAAGTTAGCACTTCCATGAAGTGTTCGCATAAGCCTCTTATTTTTGTCTACATCAAATTATTGATCTATTGAAGATCGTCAAACATTAAATTGTAATTGCTGCCATTTCCTACACGGAAATGAGTGCATGCATACATATGTTGGCATCTCAGTGTACACGGAAATGAGGGCATGCATACATATGTTGGCATCTCAGTGCACACGGAAATGAGTGCATGCATACATATATTGGCATCTCAGTGTACACGGAAATGAGTGAATGCATACATATGTTGACATCTCAGGGTACACGGAAATGCGTGCATGCATAAGTGTACATGGAAATGAGTGCATGCATACATATGTTGGCATATCAGTGTACACGGAAATGAGTGCATGCATACATACGTTAACATCTCAGTGTACACGGAAATGAGTGCATGCATACATACGTTGACATCTCAGTGTACACGGAAATGAGTGCATGCATACATACGTTGACATCTCAGTGTACATAGAAATGACCCCTACTTTTCAGCAGATTTTTTGGAAACGGTGGGTAATCTTTCATGATAATTTATGTTGTTTTGTTTTAGGTCCTATTTATGAATGTCGACAATTCATTAAAATGAAAATGAACTCCAACTGACGTGTTATACCTATTGAAATTACAGTTTCTACATACCACCATATCTTTTTCAACAAATGATGTTTTTGATGATGGTCGTTTTGCATGCTACGTGTTTATAAAGGGCCTTTATGTCATTATTTTTCAATCAGTAACTGTCCGTTTGTGGTATTCTTACAAGCATAGAACATAAGATAATTTTGAATGGCGGAAAGTTGCCCACCTTTTTTATAGGGAATGTTTTCCATGTATTTTGCAAAAGTTATTTTATGAAATGTTCAATCTAGTCATAATAATAATAATAATAATAATAATAAAAAATAATAATAATAATTTCTTTATTTAACGAAGGTTAAAACACATTAAGTTATGCATATAAAATACATACACTTATTTTCAATTAGGCCTTCGAAAAATAATACTATGAAAGTTATAAAAACATATAAAAACATTCATGCTCATGCGCACACACGCAAACATTCATATATACAACAACACTACAAATCAGACAAACACTCATTATGATAATTATAAGGTTAATCATATTATGTTATTATGACACTTCACAAAACATATAACATTATAATCTAGTCAGTAATGTATAATAATGTTAAGGCAAAATGTTTAAAATGATATATTCACTTATCATGGAATTGTGTGTTATTTAATTCCCATTGTCAAAACAAGCTGCATATATGAAGCTAGATAGTGCTCAGTCTAACTCAGGTTTAGGCAAACACAAATATATTTCTCGAATCTGTTAATCTCTGTAGTCTGTTCTCGAATTATATTCACAATTGGTCATTCAAATGTTCCAGCACCTGTAACTCCTTTGGGGAATCGTTTCCTGTAGACAGAGTCAAGAAAATCAAGAGTTAACTGGTAATAACAAGATATATGGTGCTAATTTTATGTCAGCACGTCTATGACGTCCAGTAAATAAATCTCCTTTTTTTGGGAGGGTGGTGGTGGTGAGGGGTGGGGAGTGGGGGTGGGGGGGGGGGGGTGTAAAAAAGTAATTGTTCCCCGTATTTAGTGTGCTTTATTTTTGTCTATATCCAATTATTGATCGATTGAAATTGTTAAACATTAAATTGTGATGTCTGTCCTTTCCTACACGGAAATGAGTGTATGCATACATATGCTGACATCTCAGTGTAACGGTGCAGCCATTTCTGAGACATGTTCCTTCTTAGAAGATACTTGACCCCTACTTTACTGAAGATGTTTTGGCAGAGTAATTTTTCATGAGAATTAAATTTTTCTTAATGGGCCTATTTATGAATGACGTATTACAGCTATTCTAATTACATTAAAGAGGCACTACCTATATCTACGCGATTTTTAATGTAAAATATTAAATACTCAATATTACTGCTTTTATATGTATGCAAAGCTATTTTATGAGTATTCTAAGAAGCAACAAGGTTCGTATTCCAGTTCTGTAAATTATTAATTATGATCAAAACAATATTTTGAATAAATGCTGCCCAGCCGTTTATTGCTGCCGGAGAACTACGAGTTTTTACGATTTTATCTGACATGCGCAATGCCATTCACTTGAACGAAAACAAACTACTCGGGGCAGTTCCGATAGTAAACGAATCGATCGGAACTCGTCGCCAATCCGACGAGGCAGTTCCGATTGTAAACGAATAAGATCGGAATATCTCCGTAATCGGCTTGTCTAAAACAATTACGAATACAATTTCAAAAATCCGATCTTTTCTATCCTGTTTTTCCCCAGCAAAACGCATATTACATGGGGTGAAATTATTGCCGTTTACCTTTTGCATAGTCCTCTTTACAATTAAGTAAAGTTTATATCAATTGGTGGACAAAAAGATATAGGTAGAGCATCTTTAAACGATACCAACGCATCGTTTACAATAAATACTGATAACGGAGATCCTAATCATGGTTTTGCTGATGGCCTTTTACTTACTACGTTTTTCTACATGATTTTTATCTTCTTATTTTTGAACTGGTTTATAGAACCGTAAACGAATCATGATAATAAATATAAGAAATCAGAAAACCACTTTTATTTCCAATCTTAACTTCGTTATTTTATGATTATTTGATTGTGATTTCCAAAGTTCAAAGTAGGGAAAATAATGAATGATTATGATAATTATAGTTATTAGATGTTGTGTAACTGCCAGTTACTGCGCTCGGCTGATTTATCATTTAAGAAATAACCATGCTTAGATTTTCAATCTGGTGGTTTTACGGTCTGAAATTTCGTTTTACGGCGACGCGGTAACAGCTAGCATGTAAATTATAAAAGTGCGTGACAAAAGTGAAAACATTCATAGAAACTTTTCACTTCTATCTTACTATATACAGTTATAAATGTTATAACCGGATCGGCTACTCCAAAAGGCAAACATGTATGAGCAGACAGCCGATTATGAGCAGTGTAAAGATAAAAGAGTATTATATAACTTATAAAGCCTGCACAAATAGGCATGGATCCCTATACTACTATTTGAATATCGTGTTCAAAATAATACATGCTTAGCATAATTTCTTACAAACATATTTTCTCATACGTCATATACAACAGCATCAATTTAAATACAAAATCATGAAGCTTACGTTTGAGAATATCATGGGAAACTACCCATGTTGTCATGTTGTCGACCCGATTGTGTTTGTGGTGTCGTTTTCTTTTCTTGTAGATGATTTTATGACTATTTGTCTGAGTAATGAATACGTGGTTCAAGCAGGTGCGAGGTTGTGCAGCTGTAAAATGTCACCCCGTCCACAAATAAGTAGTTTCAGTACTTGCCAGTCCTTTTGGATTATCAAACCCATGATTTACGTGTTTATAGTAGAATACTGCTTAAGCGGTGCCAGGGGCATGAGAAGTGTTTCACCTACGATATCTCTCATGAACAGACTCAATTAAACCGAGTCTACTACATTTCTCATTTGTTTGTGTTTGTTGCCACCAAGGGATCCACTTTTCAGTATTTTTTGGTTGACTTAGTTATGAAGAGTTAATATTTGAAAGTATTGTCTTCCATAAGTCGTAACATTGTTCACATTTTTGCTAGTAAATATCTAAACGAAAATAAAATAATGCAAAATAAAACTTGAACATGACTGAAATACGACCACAGTTTAAGCAGAAAAGTACAAGATTTGGCTTCACGTGTATAATGTTTCCCTTAGTGTGAGATATTTCCCTTTGATGGTATGAACTTTTATTTTCACTGTCTTGTCAATTTGAGCGCTGAAGACAGGATAAAAGCTATAATAGATTTAGGCTAAACAGCCAACTGACCGTTCCAAGTCTGTAACACTGTTTTCACCACCTTATGTGTTGTGTATTGTCATTTTAATTGAATATTTTATTTTCCAATTTGATTTTGTACAGTTTGGAATTCTGGTCCGTTTGCGTGCTATTGCTTTTATAGGATATGTTTTCTAAATATTCAGAATGTTTGCTCCGAATAAGTTCCGTTTATTTTGACATCAACTAGTGCATTCAATGTGCAGATGTATGCCATTTACATATTGTCGGGCTATCTTTAACTATAATCAACATTCAATCAGGCCGAGTCATTTGGGAAGGCGAAAAAAAGACCCAAAACAAAACAAAAACAGAGACACAATATAAAGTTCCGACTAAATTCCAAAATCAAAATGCACTGTCGTATCCTTTCAATTATAGTTGCTCACGATTCATTAAGTCTGAATTGAGGTCTTGGAGTAGTCAATCTGATTAGTTGAGCGCTGATTGTATATGGATTCCATCAGATCTGCTACCATTCATTTGGGAGGGAAATCGTCCAACTGATATAGTCAAGGTCATAATTAGTAAAACATCATATACATATACAATGATGTTGTTGTACACACTTTATTGTATTTATATAGTACGTAAACATCCCGAAGTTTGGTGCTTGGTGCGTATTTCTATTTCTTTTTTGTAATAAGATGAGGAATAGACGCTTACCACAAACAGATACATGTCTTGTAGAACATAATGCACTAGATGTGACCTTTAACTTTAAGCGTCTCCACTTAAATTTGTGAAAACCCATAAACTGACACAGTTCCTGTTAAGAGCTGAAGTAATGAATTAGTGCGTTTTATTACAATTTAGCGAACTGAGATAGACTACGTTTTTATTCTAGTATATAAACATAAGATAAAATTTTCCACGATACGGGTAGATCTCAAAACTACATTGTATCGTCCTAAAGAAGATGTTGCATTTGACTTTTTGCTATAAGATAAAAACATATACTCTTACACTAAGCAAATAAAATTATCAAGAATTTAATAAATATTTAATACAATTTAGAGCACTTTAGATGAGTTGATGGAATCGACGACTACGGACTCAAGTTAAACTAAGTAAATGTTATCCTAAATCCTGAGTTAGACACTTCTATTTCAAACATCAAACAATGCTAAGGAATAACCACACTCAAGACGAAATAAAGTATAATCTACTTTCTAAGACAACGCCTCAACAAGTGATTATAACAGAGGGTGATAAAGGAGTGTCAACGGTGACATTAACACTCTTTTTTAAATAATAGAAAATAAGATTCTGAATTTTGATTTAATTACTCGCATCCGAACGACTAACTGTATTTTATTCACCGATGAAATACAGGTACGTATTTATTATTTCGATTCTAACACGACAATAACCCCATTGTTTACGCTATTGTGGGGGTACTATAATATCTCGGAGGTCAAGATAATCAGGCTGCTATGTTTACAGGCTGTTCCAATGGGCGCCTCTTATGTAATGTTTTGAGAGGTACATTATGTTTAAATTCATTAGTAGTCACGCGACAAACAATTAAGTCATTGCTTACATCATATAGCTTGCGCCGTATGACGTCAAACGTTCTCAGCTTGTTCAAGATGATTATTAATGTTATGTGAATTGATGCATATGATGGGTTTATATCGGGGTTGTGTCGTGGTGGAGGTGGGTGGGTGGGTGGGTGGGTGGGGGGGGGGGGTTCAAGGTTGGGTGGGGGCGGGGCGGGGTGGGGTGGGTTTCAAGGTTTGGGAGCATGGTAAGTTCGTTGTAATTACAATTTCTTTAAAAATTATGTTGAGTTTGTCTTCGTGACGTCTATTTACCAAAATAATTATTTACTTTCGTTCTGTGATGTTAACTATTTAAAAAGTGACGTCATGTAACGTCGCGCTTCCAACGGATGAAAAATACGTGGAGAATTAATGAAACAGTCATATTTTACCGTAAAAAAACATTCATCTTTTCTTTGAGTATAAGAAAGACTGCACAGGTCGTGTTAGAATACATTTAAAATCGCTTTGTATGTTTTAACCGAAATATTTTGTTTCGTTGAACGTTACGACACTTAATTGACGTTCACTGATTCGTTCACTGAGAAATACCAATCTTTCGCCCATATAAATCTAATAAAAACATATAATACATTCATCAACAATATGAGGCATGCCTAGCAAAGCAATAATAACATTTATGACATGTTTTATACTTACGGCCTCCTCTAGTTTCATAGTATCATTAATGATGCAAACAGACGCGAAATCAACTTACATCTAAATAAATTACCTCATGATTTGAAATTTGGGTCAATAGAAGGAACTCCTTCTTGCGAACCATTATTATACCAGACTGTCAATGTGTGAAAAGTCATGTCTGATACTCAAGATTAAACAAGATGCTCCTCCAGCAAATATATCGCTTGTGTCATTTGATGAAGAAAGTAAGTATTTATTCAAATACTCACCTTGAACCTTGACAACAGAATCAACATCGGTGATTCCTTTATTGAATATAACATGAAAGCATTATGAAGAAAAGCTATAGATTAGTTCAAAGAACACATTTATGCCGAAATTTATTTGAATGAAAAAATACGAAAACATGATTCTAGCATGTCGCCACTTGTTCCTAGAAAGACGTTTACTTTGAGCTCTAAACGCGTTTTTTTACAGTATCTCATAAAAAAGTTATTTTGTTTGTTCAACCACATAATTTATCTATTATTTGCTGCTTGTAATATATCTCTTATTTATTTGTTTAAATCCTATTTTATTCCAGAACTGTACGAAACTTATTTTATTTTCGAACTGTAGGTTTATATCTTAAATGCACATTGCATTGCATAACGTATACCTCTTATCTATGGCAGTTTACATGTTACATGTGCATATTTATCTGCCTCGAATACGAAAGGTGGTGGGTTCAATCCCCGGCCTTGGGTATAACACAATCTTATAACAATAGAACGAGTAGCTCCCTTGTTTGACGTTCAGCATATAAAGGGTATTTCTATGAGCGGTCGACCAGAACAATTTCTTTGACATACACAAAGACAACGGCTGAGCTTCTAATTTTTCTTCTTCAAATATATAGTTAAAATCAAATTGTGCTTCCGGTTAATAACGTAATGACAGTTTATATAAACACGCTGTGGATAAGCTTGAATGTTTTAATATTATTTAAGGGAATGCATTATAGGCATATTGTCAAGCGATACATCATGAATGTGCATCAAAGGCGCCTACAATAACAGCGGGAAACACTTGCTAACCATAACATTTAGTTATCAATAAGCCTGTCAGCGGCACTTATCCAGAGGGACCTGATTTGACCTGCAATCCTTACTATTTATCATCCTTTTCGTTAAAACTAAATTAAAAAATCAGAGAATGCGTCTCCAGATACTAATTTGTTACCTCTAGAATTATAAAATTGGTTCTTTCAAATGGATTAGAGGGAATAATTATGGATGTAATTTTATGATTCAGCCTTTCCCAATGAAGAATAATGTGCAGTGCTAATACTGCGATATTGTGATAAACTCATTAACGTTCCCACGCACAGATTAGCCGCTTAGGAAATTGGGTATTGTTTTCATAGATCGAGGCAAAAAGTGATACACAATATTAAATAATAATCATATCGCACAGCATTAGTTATTTATTTTATTCACATATACACATATATTTCATTACAAGTGTACTATCGCATAACCGCGCAGCCCAAAAGTCCCATGCGTGTTAATATTTATGAATGATACAAAAAAGCCTTGCGGAATTTTCCGGACCAAATTATTTGATAATATTTTTCCGGACCAAACTATTTGATAATATTTACAGTAATTAACCCGTATGGATATTGCGACCAATTCAGTGAATATGTACGTTTTATATGAAACTGAAACACACAGGGCTTACTTTGATATACAATAACAATCATCTGCCATATGGCCCCCTGTCGTGAAATTTACCATGCTTATTACACACACTTACTGCTTTAATACTAGAGTAGATAGAGATTACTGTTGGAATTCAATATGTCTGTAGATTACCGCAACTCCCATTTTGAAATAAATACAATAGATATTAAACACATAATCGTCACATTGGTACAAATACAAATGTAATTCCAGAGATAATGAGTAATGTCTGCAGTTATATTCCGCAATATTTGTATTTGACTCCTATTACCACTACACCATATTGCACGTTGTCATCGTGTTCACATCGTTGCTATACTTTATACAACGTACATATTACACTTAAGTGAACGTATCTTATATGATCTATAAAGTAAAATACAGAATTACTGAATGGCGAGGACATTTAAAAAGCAGTGTTTGCGGTAGATAAAGAGGAATTTAGAAATACAAATATGGGATATTTAATTTTAATAAACTTATTCCCTATTCTACTAGATTTATAGACGTGTTTTCAAAATGCATAGACCATACTTAATAACTTGACATGGCGAATAGAGAATGCCATGTCCCTATGTTCACCAATCGTTATAATTGAAGATATGCTTTTTGTTTTATTTAGCGCGTTGTTCCTTATATATCTTTGAAACCACCCCACCCAAATAAATAAATAAAGTAATACAACAACAACAACAACAAAAGAAGAACACAAAGAAAACACACACAAAAAATAAGTTACAACTTTTGTTAGGCAGGTCTGTACTATCTTCTCCTAATATAGAAACACATACCCCAAACTCCTGATTTATTTCAAAGTTCTACATCACTTTCATAGGCATAGTAGGCGCATACTGGTAGTTTTCTTTCTTCTTTAAGCCGTCGTACTAATCATTACGCCTATGCTATTATTTAGTACTCTGCCGCTAAATGGTTGTTACTTAAAATAAGTAAACAAAATCAAGAGGTCCAAACGGGCCCGTTGCGCTCTACTCGCAACATAGAATTATATTCCTGTCTGGTCAAGTTCCAGTTTCATAGGCATATACGATTCGGTGCAATGATATTTGTATCACTTAATGGCGTTTACTTGATGCTTCGGCTTAAGTAAAGTTATAATAACTCCAACTTGAACCAAGTGTTATGGATGGTGCACATTTAGTAAAGCACCAAATCTACATCATAGCTTTAAGAACTGACGTCATGTAACGTGACGCTTCCAACGGATGAAAAGTACGTGGGGAATTAATGAAACAGTTGTCTCTTTTCTTTGTGTATATGAAAGACTGCACAGTTCGTGTTAGAATACATTTAAAATCACTTTGTATATTTTAATATTTGGTTTCGTTGAACGTTACTAACACTTTATTGACGTTCACTGCTTCGTTCACTGAGAAATCCCATTATTTCACCCATATAAAAGTAATAAACACATATAATACATTCATCAACAATATGAGGCATGCCTAGCAAAGCAATAATAACATTTATGACATTTTTTTTACTTAAAGCGTCTATTTACAACCTCCTGTTGTTTCATAGTATCATTAATGATGAAAACAGACGGGCAATCAACTTACATCTAAATAAATTAACCACATGATTTGAAATTTAGGTCAATAGAAGCAATTCCTTTTGCGAACCATTATTATACCATACAGTCAATGTGTGAAAAGTCATGTCTTAAACTCAAGATTAAACAAGGTGCTCCTCCAGCAAATATATCGCTTGTATCATTTGATGAAGTAAGTATTTATTCAAACACTCACCTTGAACCTTGACAACCCGACCCATTTGTCATTATACTATTTCTATTGTATATATGTGGATATTATCCTGTATGTAAAATTATTAGCAATACAATATGTTTAAAACAAAATCAACCTTGACAACAGAATCTACATCGGTGATTCCTTTATTGAATATAACATGAACCCATTATGAAGAAAAGCTATAGATTAGTTCAAAGAACACTTTTTTGCCGAAATTAATTTGGATGAAAAAATATGAAACATGATTCTAGCATTGCACCACTTGTTCCTAGAAAGACGTTTACTTTGAGCGCTAAACGCGTTGATATATATCTCATATAATAGTTATTTTGTTTGTTCAACCACATATTTTTTCTATCATTTGCTGCTTGTAATATATCTCTTATTTATTTGTTTAAACCCTATTTTATTCCAGAACTGTACGAAACTTATTTTATTTCGAACTGTAGGTTTATATCTTAAATGCACATTGCATTGCATAACGTATACCTCTTATCTATGGCAGTTTACATGTTACATGTGCATATTTATCTGCCTCGAATACGAAAGGTGGTGGGTTCAATCCCCGGCCTTGGGTATAACACAATCTTATAACAATAGAACGAGTAGCTCCCTTGTTTGACGTTCAGCATATAAAGGGTATTTCTATGAGCGGTCGACCAGGATTCAGTATAATGTAACTGGGTGGGGTATCGAGCCATGCTTATACAGTAAATGAGCTGCCAGAATAGAAAGTAATAACGAACGGTCTTAATTCGCAGAACAATTTATTTGTCACACACAAAGACAACGTCTGAGCTTCTAATTTGTCTTCTTCAAATATATAGTTAAAATCAAATTGTGCTTCCGGTTAATAATGTAATGACAGTTTATATAAACAACACGCACCGTAACACGCTGTGGATAAGCTTGAATGTTTTAATATTATTTAAGGGAATGCATTATAGGCATATTGTCAAGCGATACATCATGAATGTGCATTCAAAGGCGCCTACAATAACAGCGGGAAACACTTGCTAACCATAACATTTAGTTATCAATAAGCCTGTCAGCGGCACTTATCCAGAGGGACCTGATTTAACCTGCAATCCTTACTATTTATCATCCTTTTCGTTAAAATTAAATTAAAAAATCAGAGAATGCGTCTCTAGATACTAATTTGTTATCTCTAGAATAACAAAATCGGTTCTTTCAAATGGATTAGAGGGAATAATTATGGATGTAATTTTATGATTCAGCCTTTCTAAATGAAAAATAATGTGCAGTGCTAATACTGCGATACTGTGATAAACTCATTAACGTTCCCACGCACAGATTAGCCGCTTAGCAAATTGGGTATTGTATTCATAGACTGATGCAAAAAGTGATACACAACATTAAATACTAATCATATCGCATAGGATTAGTTATTTATTGTATGTACATATATATACTGAAAGGTAAAAGAAACGCAGGGTCCGTATTTCCGCTATATATTGCATATACTGCACACTTAATTCCATATATATTCCAAGGAAATCCCAAGATGTTTTGTAAAAAAAAAAGCAGTTAGTTAGAGAGAGGACACAACTGTGATGTTGTAGACGTTTTAATCACAGTACACGTTGTAACAAGAAATTCATAAATGCTGAAGTTCCTCTTTGAAAAATTGAGCCAGTTCAGTACTGTATTTAATGTTAAGTGATTGCAACATTTGAAGCCTAAGTTTGCTCACCTGCTTGAGCCAAATGCGCATTCTGACAATAATGAAACTTTAAAGGGGTAACCATTGGTCTGTGTTCAGTGCTGTTTAAACATTCTTTTTTAAAAGGACAGGCCTAATGTGACGCCCTGTACCATTCGATTAGCAGTAGCATATTAAACATACAATATATAGCGGAAATACGCACCCTGCGTTTCTTTTTCCTTTCAGTATACATATATTTCATTACAAGTGTACTATCGCATAACCGCTTAACCCAAAAGTCCCATGCGTGTTAATATTTATGAATGATACAATAAAGCCTTGCCAAGTCGGCAATTTTTCTGGACCAGGCTATTTGATAATATTTACATTAATTAACCCGTATTGAGAATTGCGACCAATTCAGTGAATATGTACGTTTTTATATGAAACTGAAGCACACTAGGATTAATTTGATATACCCATAACAATCATTCTGCCATATGGCCTCCTGTCTTGCTTTTTACCATGCGGATTACACACACTTACTGCTTTAATACTAGAGTAAGATAGTGATTACTGTTGGAATTCAATTTGTCTGTAGTATTACCACAACTCTCATTTTGAAATGAATATAATAGATATTAAACACATAATCTGACAGCTGTAGTATGCTAAGATATCAAATGTTTTACGTCATATTGGTACAAATACCCAATGTAATTCCAGAGATAATGAGTAATGTTTGCAGTAAAATTCGGCAATTTGTAATGTGTTCATTAACGCGAAAGTAAACATATCACTATTGAAAATCAGTTAAGTCCGCCTGACGTTTCTATTGCTTAATCATAACACGTGCTAGCATTGCTCTTCGTCGTGGCTATGTGAAGAGAATCTCACAATGTTATTTAACAGTTAAAATTGCCTAGCATTTTATTAACAAAAACAACTAACAAATATAAATACTTTATCTGCTGGTCAGAGGTATAATCAATTGGATAATGCATAATCCAATAATGGATAAACAAGTGAAACATACAAAGCAAGGAAAGTATGCAACAATTTGATTTGATAAAAACCCACCATGTAATAAATCGATTTCATAAGCAATGGACTAATAATTATGCTTTCTTTTTAAAGTAAATCCCCAACAAGCTAACCAAACTAAAATCATCTCGCTCGTATCAATTAGCGGCGTGTTCCACTTTTTGGCACGAGGTCCTCACAGTAAATACTAGATTAAGCTGTTAAGCTGCGCATGATGCCGTAAGATATATATTAGCTACTTATTTAAATTCAAGAGCCTCTGCTTTAATCATATTTCAAGTTTGTTTGTTAGATGTTTTAGTTATCATATACTATTGTAAGTACTTCACGATAAGAGCGACGTTCAAGCTGTGTGCCATGATGTATTGCAGTTGGAAGTGTCTATTATTCTCAAATGTTACTGCAACACTACATGTAAAAACACCGACATTTATCCACACACCGAAAACGGGAATCTTTTGTTCATTGTTACAAACATGCTGGTGTACAATTAGTTAAACTGACACGAATATTTAGAGTAAGATTGGGTCAAATCTCTATACACGTTATTCTTCAAACAAGGTGTTCAGCATGAGATTTGTACTAAAAAGTAATGGTATTTTGTTTGAATACTGTTTTTATTTGTTATCAATTTAATAATTTATGTCCGTATAAACGTTATTTGAAATTAACCCTAAATGCTCCCTCAATTACGAATTTGCAAATGGTGTATCGATAATTCTGAGTTTTAGAATATTCGGAATTGGTGTGCTACATCCATCCTCAAACACATGTATCTGCAATTCAAGACATTGATGAGTAAAACAAATATACTGGAGTAATTCGACGAATTATTCACGTATTTTATCCTGTTTATCTGAGTCGTAATTAAACTATTTGCATTTGACTCATATCACTACTACACCATATTGCACGTTTTCATCGTGAACATATCGTTGCTATACTTTATACCATGTACATAGTACACTTAAGTGAACGTATCATACTTATATGAGCTATACAGTAAAAGATACATAATTACTGAATGGCGAGGACATTTAAAAAGCAGTGTTTGCGGTAGATAAAAAGGAATTTAGAAATACAAATACTGGATATTTAATTTCAATAAACTTATTCCCTATTCTACTAGATGTATAGACGTGTTTTCAAAATGCATAGACCATCCTTAATAACTTGACAGGGTGAATAGAGAATTCCATGTCCCCATGTTCACCAATCCTTATAATTGAAGGTATTGTTTTTGTTTTATTTAGCGCGTTGTTCCTTATATATCTTTGACCCCACATACCCAAATAAAATAAATAAAATACAACAACAACAACAACAACAACAACAAACGAAGAACACAAAGAAAACACACACACAAAATAAGTTCAAACTTTGGTAGGCAGGTCTGTACTATCTTCTTCTTATATAGAAACACATACCCCAAACTCCTGATTTATTTCATAGTAGGCACATACTGGTCGTTTTCTTTCTTATTTAAGCAGTCGTACTAATCAGTACGCTTATGATATTGTTTAGTACTCTGTTGCTAAATGGTTGTTAATTAAAATAAATAAACAAAATCAAGAGGTATATTCCTGTCTGGTCAAGTTCCAGTTTCATAGGCATATACGATTCGGTGCAATGCTATTTGTATCACTTAACGAAGTTTACTTGATGCTTCGGCTTAAGTGAAGTTATAATAACTACAACTTGAACCAAGTGTTATGGATGGTGCACATTTAGTAAAGCACCAAATCTACCCAACTTTAAGAACTGTTGACATCACAATTTCAAAGAAAAATATTGTTAACTATTTTCGATATACTTATATATAGGAAAAATAAAAGATGTGAGAAAGAATCAATGGCAATAGCAGGGGTAGTATGATAAGTGTACCTTTGCTACATGCAAACTATCAAAGTTGCTAAAATACTACTTTTAAGTTGTTCCTATATATTTCTTTGTACAATATAAGAGACCCTCTGAGACAGTAATTATGATCCCAGGATAAACGTGTGCATAAAGTATGTTCAGCACAATAACTGCATGCTTTATGCAAACTATCAGTAATCCAGCCATAACATTTTCAGAGGAAACGATTTTTAAAGTTTTTCCTATGTATGTGCATTTTATAAAGAAAAATGTACCAATTTTAGTTATATTCATATTGTTTCTAACGTGCTTGGAGAATAGGATCTGATAAACGGGACCTCCCGTGGATACATGCGTTATGTGTGAGACAATCAGAGGACAACCCTCGGATTTTCCGATTATGTCTGCGGATAGACGTCTGAAAACGATAATTGTCGGGTGCACATTTCTGAATGATTATTACGATCATTTAATAAAATATCTATCCCATATTCAATCATACATGCTATATTACCAGTGATCAAGACCTCAGCTGCATTATTTTCAGATGCCGATTATTTGAAACAGTTACAAGATGCCGATTTAACTATATCAGAATCACCCATTCTCCGAGGCCTTTGATGGACAAACACACACACGTATTTTAAACTTTGATTAAACAAGTCCATCAATCAGTTGATTTACTTGATTGTTCTTAATTGACATTTGCTATCACATCTTAAGTTATGTCTAATCATTACCGAAGTTCATTCATCTATCTCTGTTTCTAATTATGTTCTGCAATAAATCCATTAACCATTTAAGTGGCTGACATTGCTTTTGATTAAGTTTGTTATTATCATTAGGCTTTGCTGATATATTATCATGATAGATGTATGGGCGTACATTTTCTTTTAAAATAATCGAACATTTTTTCAACCAGATTAATTCAATTGCTATTCAAATGTGCATCGACTTTTCATATGTTCATACCAACCCGAACCGTTTTATTCCGCGGAATTTTACCTCAAGTAAAGTAACAATTAATGCTAAGAAAATATGCAATTTGTTGGATGTCTAAAAGTGTTAGGCAGATCACTGATGTAACCGAGACATATGGAAAACAGTAAGTTTGAATGAGTGTGTGTATGTACGAATGCGTTCACCCAGGTGTTAAAGTAGATATTACAATCGACAAGGAAATGTATCACGAACAGAATGCAGTCAGACGAAAACGCGCATTCAAAACAACAATTACATGAATAACTAATGATCGAGAAACAAAGTTCGCGACACCGCATACATAGAATGGTTTACAACAGGGTACCACATCGGAACGGTATGTGGCACAGAGTTAGCAGAAGGCTTTTGTTGTAATGATACCACACGAGTATTGCTTATAATATTTCTATTGTATATACGATTTGCAATTCTGTAATTGCGACATATCTGAAAAAAGCTAATACAAAATTACATCACATTACATGGTCCGAGTATTAACGTTCATACCCCATCCAACCCCTTCTCCAAGAAGCGAAAACGGGGTTGTCTGTGTTATGAAAAAAACACTTAATTTCGGCTTAAAATGTTTGTTCCTCTGTCATGTCTGTTTCTAACTATTCTCAGCAATAAATCCATTAACCCTATAAGTGGCTGCGATTGCTTTGATTACGCTTGTTATGATTATTAGGAATATCTGATACATTAGCTTAGATGTATGGGCGTACATTAAGACTGTAAAAAGGTATCCTGGGTTTTTAATTTTTTTTATCAGATATTTTCCAAGCAGATTAATTAAATTGCTATTCAAATGTTGTCGACTTACCAATCCGTACCGCATTGCCATTCTGTAATTACGACATTTCTGAAAAAACAAATACAAAATTACGTCCCATTACATGGTCCGAATATTAACGTTCATACCCATCCAACCCCTTCTTCAATAAGCGAAAACGGGGTTGGCTGGGGTATGAAAAAATGTCGGCTTAAAAAGTTTGCATATTGTAAAATTAAAACATTTAATAGGTAATTTTAAACAGTTTATCGGATTTTTTTCAGTAAAACATGTTTTTACACATATTCCACTATCGAAATATCCGTTATAAATTCCTGCTAATATAAGCTTTCCCATCGCTTAATGGAATTAAAGACGGATCACGTAATGTTAAAGCATAACGTTTATGATAAAAATTGAATACATTCATATGGTTCTTTCACGTTCTCGGAGGATAGACTCCAATACACAGGACCACCCAGGCAAACGTAGGCTATGTGAGAGACATCCTTCGGATTTGCCGAAATCGTGTCTCCGGATAAATGTCTAAAAAATGTAATTGTTGGTTGCGCAAAATCTCCGAATGTTTGCATATGGCGATCTTTTAATGATACTATTCCATATTTAACCATATATGCTATATTAGCAGTTGTCTATAAAGTTTGATGAAACATTTCCAACAATTAGTTGATTTACTTGGCTTCTGTTAATTAACTATTTAACACATATTAAGTTCCATCTCTGTTTCTAATTATTTTCAGCAATAAATCCATTAACCCTATAAGTGGCTGCGATTGCTTTGATTACGTTTGTTATGATCATTATAGGCTTAGCTGATACATTATCATAGATGTATGGAGGGCGTACATTAAGACTGTAAAAAGGTAATCTGGATCTAAACGTTTTCTTTGACTCTGATCAGATATTTCCAAGCTTTATTTAAATTGCTTTTCAATTGTGCATCGAATTTTTAATATGTTAATATCAACTCAATCAGGTTAGCTTCTCGGATTTTTAGTTTAAATAAAGTGCCATTTAATACTAAGAAATAAAGAAGGAGAAAACATGTAATTTGTTGGCTAAGTTTAACACTTTGAGTCAGTTTTTTTGAATCACTGATGTAGCCGATATATTAAAGAACGTTTTTATGGTTGTATGTACGAATGCGTGCACGTAGGTTTAATCGTAGATACAAAACAACAAGGAAATGCAGTATTAACAAAATATTGCAGTCAACTAAAAACACGCATTCAAAACAACAACAAGAACAAGAACAAGAACAACAACAACTCATAATAAATAATTGCACAAAAAAAATGTATTGATAAATTCAATAATGACTGGAGCCTTAAACATGCTCTAATAACCTAAAAACACTTACAGATGATACAAAATATAATAAAACAGAAATTATATACTCTCAATACATCAAACCAGTCGAGCGTGCGAATCCTTATATCATGTGACATCACCTAAATCCTAATCATTTTTCCCTCTTCTCCCTAAGCACCAAAGCGACTCAAAATAACCCCTTTGTTTATAATTACTAGTAATGACAAAACTAAATATAAGTAAAATAGTTTGAACAACATATACAAAATGATACACATACTGATATACCAGTTATTTAGTATTTTAATGGTCATCATTATGCAGCATTAAAGAAATAATATTGTTAGAAATATTATTTAATCTTAGAATACAAGTGTAGTAAGGGTCGGATTGTGTGAGTGATGATGCTTTGAGTTTGTAATATACATGTGTATAATTATGTTGTATTCATTTATTATAATTATTTTGTACAGTGTGCGGTGGGATGACCCCGACCCACAACACACTTAATGACGGGGAAATAAATGGGTCACCTTTATAGGACAGATAAAAACCCTACACAAAACAAAACAAAACAACAACAACAACAACTCATTTTGTCATTTTTTATCATCTAGAAGCAAGGTAAGCGACACCACAACCATAACATGGCTGACAACAGAGATACCGCATTGGAGAGTTGTGTGTCAAAAACGTCGATTTTTTCTTTTTCTTTTAGAAATACTCTAGTGGAACAAATACAAAATTGCGGCAGTGTAAGAGATTCATATGTATATAGTACGTATGACATCACCATTTCTTCTGATAACAACAGACGTTAACCATCAATTTACCGTGACATCCGTTATTAGGCGGTCACATTAGAGTTACCATTAATCGGCTATTACACCAAAATACTCGTTCGGCATATAGTTTACATTGGCAACCAATTACCATTCTAATGCCGATTTATGCCTAGGTAAGTTAGTTGATTTCTTAAAATGCAAACCACATTGACATTTATCAACTGGATTGAATTGTTGTTTATTTAGCTATTGTTTAATTTATTTCGAGCCACCCATAGACAGTGTAAGATACAAATGTATCCGGGAACCATTCCCTACTCTATCTATCAAATACATTCATATGCCTGGTTATTATACGTGACCGGAGGATAGACTCGGATAAACGGAACTTCTCGGTTTCCATCCCCATCCAACGGGTACTGCTTATGGTATGTACCCGAAGTAACACAGTGGCACCAGTGACCTCCAGATTCAGAGTCGAACGTGCTATCTAGTGGGCCACGCGTCCTCACACTCATAATAGGTAACATGTACAACTACAAGATGTTATATATATCCTATATCCAATAATACAGAATCGCTCGTACATTTCACCACAACGTTCGTGGACAATTTATAGACACCAATAATCGTACTGGAGTGTTGTTTTAGGTCAGATACCACTATTGATTTGGGGCTTCTGATTGGTTGAAAAAAGTATAGGGTCTATTAGGGCATATCGTCAGATTGTAAGGCAGATTCTGATTGGATTAAATTACCCAAATCATAGCAAATCCCCATAAAACATCAAAATATTGTATTTCCATCATAAAACATGTTGATATAGGATATTTTGACTGAAATTTGGATTTCTATGGGTACAATTGTACTGAGAGTATATTTGCAAAAAGTAAAATGTCTTGACTGCCATTCTTGGGCTGGCCACCTTCAGCGAAATATTAGAGGCTGAAAGCATAATATTACCCTCAATTTGCTGGTCATTTTTGAGTGGCTCTAAGATAGTTGTTTAAAAATAGTTATGTTTTATCATCCGTTCGGATATAGGAATAGGTGTTGTAGGCCAAAAGGCTATAATGGAGGCCTATGGGAAATGCAATTGTGGTATATGGCCATGAACGGTTGCCAGGTTTTATGGCGACGCACTTTCTAAACTGTTAAATGTGTAATTTGTGCAAATAACCGCCTGCAATAATCGAGATCAAGGTCTTATTACTGTAAATCAACCGTATGTGCTCTCCTAATAGAGTCGAAAGTAGTTCTCTTTGAAAGAGTGTTTATCCTTTTTATTCCTTAGAAACTTTTTGTCAGTGCCGTTGTCTGTTATTATTTGGCTGTAACTGTATTCAGGACATAATATGGGTATTTGGAAAGGCAGACCATCATGCTTGTGACATACATTTTTAAAGGGAGAGTAGAAAGGGTATGGAATTCAAGGTGTCGAAACACTGTAGACCTTTGTTTCTGTATTAGTTCACAACAGAAGTAGATATTCCACCCCAGTTCATTGTTGATGTTTATAGCAGACATGATAGCAGACATGATTATTTGCATGCAAACGTTTCCGAGAATTCCAAAGAGGTCTGAAATATTTACATGTTGTTAACATGCTCACCTTTCTATGGACATGGCATAGAAAATCATTTACGGTATTATAACCTTAACCAAAGAAATCACGCATTACACATTAAGTACTATCTGGAATGAGTGGGAAAGAGGATGCGGGTTGAATGATCATTACTGGTGGGGATTGTAATTACTTGTCGTCTGGAAAGGATTGCAATTACTTGTCGTACTTTAAAGATGTATTCTGGAGAAGCTATAATACGAAGTCATAATTGTATAAATACAATATGGGATGTATCGACATTTAGGTCAGTAATTTAGGGCAACGAAACATAACTGGCCTGTTCGTGTGATCCAAACGATATACCATACATATTGTTTTTAATGCCGCATTTGTTTGAATGAATTCGTACCTCAAACAAAAAGTAATACAAAGAAATATAAGAAGATCGGACAGGGAAAGTAGCATTCAAGAAGGACAGTCAACCACAAAACACAGAAACAAACACGCAAACAGACAAACAAGAAGGCAAAAGTAAAAATAAATGCAAACGACATCACAAACACAAAAGGGTTGACAATAGGGCTACCGCCTGGGAACGGTCAGTGGCAAAGTAGGCCACTGGGGGTTTAAACCGGTTCTAGGGTTCACCAAACCTCACACTTACCCTACTGTCATCCCATTAAAACAGGACAGTGTAAATAAAGAAATCCCCGCCATGGTCTAATCTCTAACCAACAAGGCAGCATCAATAGGCAATATAAGTAAAACACAAATATGCTCGTGTAAATATAATACAAAATAACAATAGCATAGAAAGCCACAATGAAGGTACTCAGTGACTTGGCAGAAGCCAGAGCAACAAGAGAATAAACCATTAAGGGCACGACAAGAAAGATCATAGACAAACATCAAACGCCACCGTCCCATTGGACTTTAGGTAGGCGTCATCATAGGGTACACAGCCCGTTCGGTCATCGTACAATTAAAGAGGAAAGCATAGTGGCGAACTGTAAAAGGGTCCACCACCAAGCATGCAGTACGTTGCATAATGATAGGGTCATAACCTCTTTTGATAAACTTTTTAACAAGTTTAACAAAGATAGTATGAAAGTGAACATGACCAAGAATCTTACGAAGTTTATAAATCAAATCACCATAGAAGTGAGGTTGTGATAGTCCTTGTCGCAGAAAAGTCCTTAAATTACTTTTATATTTGGAAAGAAGATCAGGGTTACGATAATACAATTTTGCAAAGGTTTTACGAAGTTTATGGTAACGGTAACCCTGATTGAGTAGCTGTTTAGTTATACAAAGATTACGAATATTAAAGTCCTCAACTCGAGTACAAGCTCTTGAAAAACGAATAAGTTGAGACCCAATAAGAAATTGCTCGGGATACATCCCCATCTAAGTGGGGATAACTAACAATGTCAAAATTAAAATCATCTCTCTTATCATATATTTTGCTAATTATTTCACCATTTTCAATCGAGAGATCTAAATCAAGAAAAGAAGCGCTATTTTCAGATATATTAGCTTCGTTAAGCTGAAGTTCTTTAGGATAGATATTAGCAACCATAGTTGGAAAGAAAGGGTTGTCAATGTTCAATATATTATCCAGATACCGAGAGGTGTCATTAAAGGCTTCAATACCATCTGCCTGGGTATCTAGTGAAAGACTCAACGTGAAATCTCTTTCATAGCAAAATAAAAACAAATCTGCGACAAGTGGTGCACAGTTCGTACCCAGGGATACCAACAATTTGTCTATAAACGGTGGTTCCATACCTGACGAAAATATTATCTAATAGGAAGATGAGTGCTTCACAAACTTCATAGCAAGTCCACATAGTATAATTGTCTAAACTGCCATTAGTAAAAAACGCTTTAATATTATAACATGCCAAAAATGTAGTATTTTCTCTAGCGAATGTTTTTGAATAAGAGAAATTAGCTTGTCTTTAATAAGGTGATGTGGTAAGGTTGTATATAGTGTAGAGAAGTCATAAGTGCTTATTGATGAAACTTGACCTTTATTGAACATTTTATCAAGAACGTCTCCTGAATTTTTTATACACCAAAATAAATTAATCCCAGAGTTTTCATAAGTTTTATCACAAT